>JASANG010002765.1:0-14472 GCA_030248215.1 Enoplolaimus lenunculus
AAACACTACTCTTGTATGGAAAAACCAAAAACCTGGACGCTCCTTAAAGTAACATGGGCCCATTTGCAAAGGTATGATACTAAACTGACGCCCTGTAACGTCCAGGCTCAGCACTGACTTGCGTTCCGTATGCCACAATATGCATCTGTCGGCCAATGTTACGTTAAGGGACGTAACAGTAGATTAAGCGTATTCCTAAGCGTAAGCCTAAGCGTTGCAAAAATGTGTTCCTAAGCCTAAGCGTTACAAAAGCGCATTCCTAAGCCTAAGCTTAAGGGTTGCAAAAGCTTATTCCTAAGCCTAAACCTAAGCCTAAGCAAAAAAATATAATCTAGAATCTAAACCTACTCTTGTATGGAAACACCAGAAACCTGGACGCTCCTTAAAGTAACGTAGGCCCATCTGTCTATCGTGCGCAATCGAAGAAGTATTTGCATTGTGGACGCAATTATTTGTTGTTGAAACTACAGGATTTCAATATTAAAGTTTCACAAATAGTTTTTCAGATAATCGTTCGTCTAAGGTCGATCTCATTCATTGATCAATTTCATAGGATCCATTAGGTACACTCGCGATCCCGGTGTTTTATTTCGGGATAGGCGGCCATATTATAAAATTCAATTTACGTTTTAGATTTATTCTTTAAACAATCGCTTAGTATTTCGGGATAGTCAGGTCAGACGCACAGGACGCCAGCATATGTGACCGATCCTGGTTTAATTATTTTAGATGCAGCACGCCCAAACTGTCAGTGCTCAAGACGAACCAGGTGGTTTGGATCGAGCTAAAAAGTTGCGAGAAAACTTCATGGCAGACGCTGATTCAGCCGGCGGACAGTGAGTTGCACTCAGGGGTTGATGAAGATTTTTGTACCCGTCCAGCGCTTTACCAGCAGGAATTTCATTTTTTACCCGCAAGGTATACCCGTGCAAAATTGCTTAACTAAAAAAGTTTCTAAACAGTACTGGTCAAACATTCCATAGGGACTGATTTCTATCCACATCCATGCCACACTATTAACTATTCCTAGTTTATGCAGCTGAAGATTTAGTAAACCAGCTACTCTTCTATTGGCCCATGTTACTTTAAGGGACGTCCAAGATTATGGTGGGTCTATAAAAGAGTAGGTTTAGATTCTAGATTACATTTTTTTGCGTAGGCTTAGGCGTAGGCTTAGGCTTAAGAACACATTTTTACAACGCTTAGGCTTAGGCTTAAGATTAGGAATACGCTTAATCTACTATTACGCCCCTAAAAGTAACATTGGCCCGTCTATTTATTCAATTGTTTGCTACGGAAGACCTTTTTACAAAGGTTTCCCATAATTAATACTTGCTTAAAATACCTTACAATTAAAATATGTAAACAAGTATTTGGCTCATGTTTTAGATCGCTTTCTGTCAAAGACGTCGCGTCTAAATTTGGATTTGGTGCCAAATCAGTTTTCCTCGCTCTGCAGCCATCAAGCGTGCGAAGTTTAAGCGAAAGCTATTTGGACAGTATGAAAGAAAAAACGTACGGTGAAATAATCGTTTCTTCAGTTAAGCTTGGGGCACGAACAACATATATGCTCTTGTGGACGATTTTCATGATATTTGCGTAAGTTTGATGCGTTTCTGTTGCACTTTTTACCCTAGTTCTAACCTGTAATTTACGTAAAATTCGATTTTTTTTTGCATTTTAGTAATAGCCAAGAAAGGAAACATAATAGAAATAAAATTGTTTGATGACTTTAGTACCTATTTGTTAGGTTTATGCCAAACCTATATATTAGACTTGGAATATTCCAAATGCGTACTTTGGGCAACTTTCCAGCATTACTTTGTTTACAACATTATCTTAGAACAGAAACGTGATTGTTATGTAATAACAAACGTTGCATGCAGATTGTTCTTCGCTAATTTTAACGTATTGTGCAAAGCCGGCTGACTAGTTTAATTTAAACACAAAGTTACCCGTAACTATAACTGAAGTGCGAAGTTGGGTGCTGTCTTGTCTTGTATGTTTTTCCACCTGACTGTTTTCGAAATTTTTTGTTTTATTGGTAAGTTAGTCGTATGATTTGAGTTCAGCTTAGGCTTCTGGAGGAAGTTTAAATACTTGTTTTGTTTTTTGTAGAACATCGTATCGATTCATTTACTATCTTGTAAGAGATCATGAAGAAGAAGAACAAGTCGTGACGGTATTACAGGTTCCGGAAGGTCCCGAAATTCACCACGGATTAAAGTGAGTATCGTTGTGGGGGGTACTAAAATTAATATTTAAATTGAAATTTTAATGAGCAATCCCTAAATTAAACTCTATGGGGACCATGTTTGACGCCGCATACATAAAGCACCATGGTTCGCACCGGTTGTATCACTCACTAAATAAATGGCGTAGGCCAAAAACGCAACGCGTGCCGTTTACATTCTTTTCTACACAGACTGTGCCCAGTTGCAGACTCTTGTTAAATAGCGATTATCCACTCTTGATATAACTTAGTAAATAATTTTTTTCAGAGCTGCAGCAGAATTGAATGCACAATTTGGTCAAGTCAACCCAGAAGATATGATTGGTCAAGCAGGTGGATCGAACGTATTCGATGCGTTTGGAGTCAGCGTTGTACACGATGAGCCCAAATCAGTGAACGAAAAAACAGCACAAGGCGGGTAAGTTCTGGTTCAAGACTGGGGTTGATATTAGTGGAGCTATGGTTGACAAAAATGGCTTTCTTATTCGTTAGAGCTTTGGTTGCAATTTTTGCGTTCAATAATTTGTAAATGAATTGCCCCAATTGCACATTCAGATGGAAGATAACAGTAATCCATTACCTATTGGTTCTGGTGAACAGAGACGCGGGGTCGTTTCTCGAGATCGTATTCCGTCAGTTTCAAGTATGTATCTAGCCGGTATATGAGAAAATTTTTTAAGAGTATATATATTGTGAATTTTATTATAGGTTAAAGTAAGTACCCATATTAACGCTTAGATCTTGTAGAAATTTTTTACCTTCTTGATTACTGTAGTGAACCGAATAAGAGGGGGTAATAAGAGGGGGTCGTAACCGAATAAAAGGGGGTTCCCCCTGGAGAGGCCAAATAAGTAGATTCCTAAGTATAACCTTGTATTGTCGCTCAAGCTATTGACACAAGACAAATAAGCGTTTAATTCAACGGATAATTGCGGTACCGATATATATCAGTAAAGAAGGGTGTCGGAGTTTGGGTTGAAAAAACAGTTCGTAACCGAATAACAAGGGGGTTACTCTCTCGAGAGGCCAAATAAATATCAGTCCCCCGCTCTTATTCGGGTCACTACAGTACACAGTTTAAGATGTTCGTGAATACAATCATTTCGAAATACAATTCAACATCGGAGTGGTATTTAATTTTTAGCGAAGGCGCAGGAACGTCAGAAACGGCTGCAAAAGAATCCGAAGCCAAATCATCTACTGAAGCACTTGATGCGGCAGGTCAAGAAACGGCTGGCGCCGCCGAAGCTGTACCGGCGGCAGATGAAACAGTAGGTTTTAGGTTTTGATCTATGCCGGTATTGGATGCTGCGTGTTATCTCTGCATTGTTTAGCTGACCAAACCTACAACAGTATGAGAAATAGAAACATTAGCAAAGCAATGATATTTCAATTTTATAATACGCGTATTAAAATTGCTATCTGACAGAACCTTTAATGTTGTCAAATCCAAAGTCAGATATTCCAGTTAAGGTAAAATTGTTGCCGGAACATCCGGTTTACGTAAAGTGACATTTTTTTGGAGTTTGATAAAAGTTGTCTCTCATATTCAGTGTGAGTTTGTAATTTGGAGTCAATTTTTAAAATTTTGGCATGATTTATCAAAAAGCTTAAAAGTAAACTCTGTTCACGTCATATTGAAATGTTAATAGCAAATTCAATTTTTACAATTTCAAACCAATTTCAGAAAGAAAAACAACCGAGTGGCGCCGCGACTCCAACGCCTGGTGCATTGGACAAAATGAAGTAATACATATTTGAATTAACACTTAACAGTAGTTTAAATATTACGAGTTTACGGTGAAATTAAAATGGAAATATTCGGAAAAATTGGCTTGACAGATCTGGTTCAATCTTTAAACACTTGCCCGTTAACATGACCAGAGTTATTTCTGGCAACAAAACGCTCAAATTACACTATACGGCCATATTCTCAAATGCATATCGCATGTATTACCAGTTAGCGATAAGTCTTCAATATGACAAATTGTAACAGTTGCGAAGCTTAAAATTGGCGTAAAAGTAGGTCAAGTTAAATACGAAACAAGTGCTGAATTTCAAACCTCACTATTCAGTGGTTGGAAAGCAACAAGTCCAACTGATGATAGGTGCCATACACAGTTGAGAATATGGATCCTGATTTTAGATACAAATAAACACGACAGCTAACGCCAAATATCTATGATTCAATACTACGTTATGATTATGAAATTGTTCAAACTAAACATGAGTTTCGGATTACAGCAAGAGTTTACACAAAGAAAGTATTTGATGCTAATCATTATAGACATATATTTTAGAAGCGAAGCGGCTGGCAGTGTCGTCGGTTCAGGCGTTAATTACGTTGACGAAGCGGCATCGGTCGGTCAAGAAGCTGAAGAAGGTGTATACGAACCGAAGATTGCCGAAGGTGGACCGAAAAAATCCAGTTCGTTTTGGGTGAGTAATTTTAAAATTTAAAGTGTGAATGAGAGTTATATTTTAAAATTTCTATTAAATTAAATTTGAAAAAAATCAAAAATGGTCTAAACGAAATATAGCGAAATTTACGTTAACGTTGGTGAGAATAATCATTGGTTCTATGAACGTGTAATTACAAACATGAGCCGTATTTTCAACTACGTGAAACACTTTAAGCTTAAGCTTTAGATTAAGTTTTTTGTTTAAGCTCAGGCTCAGGCTTTAGGCTAACGGCCGGTTAATAATGTCTTCAAACAGTCCTCGTACACTAGCTGTGACAATAAATTCCGTACAGTAGCAGGGTAAGTCAAGTGCAAAAATTATCAGATTTAAAAGTGTACCACTCACTTATTTTAACAGATAAACGATTTAGTTCCAACCAGTGACAGGTATTTTAAGCCCTATTCACACGTGCGAGTTTTTGCTGCGAGACCTTACAGCTGCAACGCGCACTTGCAAGTTTTGTCCAAAATCTCGATTCGAAAAACATGCAGCTGCAAACAGTTAATTAAGAATTATAACACGGAATCATATGAACACGATAGTGTTCATATATATGGTTCGCGCTTCTCAAGTGCGTATTTTCAGTTTAGTTGGCATGTTGGTACTCAGGTAACATCAGACCTAGTTCGTTTAAATTTTGTACACTTATATCCTGGTCCGTCGGGAATATCTGTGCCAAAGGATTTGCTAAACGAACGTGGTCTTCAGTAGTTACGGTCAAAAAACTCCTACCAGAAAGTGCACGAAATTTTCCATTTTGGTTCAGCACTTTTTACCCGTTAGCTAAGTAATTTTATACGATTATAACTTTATAGGTACACTTTATAGGGCTTTACGGTCGGGTTCACCCCAACGGTTCGTTTAACCCCAACGGTTGGTTTCACCCCAACGGTTGGTTTCCCCCCAACGGTTGGTTTCCCCCAACGGTTGGTTTCCCCCCAACGGTTGGTTTCACCCCAACGTTTGGTTTCACCCCAACGGTTGGTTTCACCCCAACGGTTGGTTTCATCCCAACGGTTGGTTTCACCCCAACGGTTGGTTTCCCCCAACGGTTGGTTTCACCCCAACGGTTGGTTTCACCCCAACGGTTGGTTTCACCCCAACGGTTGGTTTTACCCCAACGGTTGGTTTCCTCCCTCCGGTTGGTTTCACCCCACGGGTTGGTTTCCCCCAACGGTTGGTTTCACCCCAACGGTTGGTTTCACCCCAACGGTTGGTTTCCCCCCAACGGTTGGTGTCACCCCCACGGTTGGTTTCACCCCAACGGTTGGTTTCCCCCAACGGTTGGTTTCACCCCAACGGTTGGTTTCCCCCAACGGTTGGTTTCACCCCAACGGTTGGTTTCACCCCAACCGTTGGTTTCACCCCAACGATTGGTTTCCCCCCAACGGTTGGTTTCACCCCAACGGTTGGTTTCACCCCAACGGTTGGTTACACCCCAACGGTTGGTTTCACCCCAACGGTTGGTTTCACCCCAACGGTTGGTTTCACCCCAACGGTTGGTTTCACCCCAACGGTTGGTTTCATCCCAACGGTTGGTTTCACCCCAACGGTTGGTTTCCCCCAACGGTTGGTTTCACCCCAACGGTTGGTTTCACCCCAACGGTTGGTTTCGCTCCAGCGGTTGGTTTCGCTCCAACGGTTGGTTTCACCCCAACGGTTGGTTTCCCCCAACGGTTGGTTTCACCCCAACGGTTGGTTTCACCCCAACCGTTGGTTTCACCCCAACGGTTGGTTTCCCCCCAACGGTTGGTTTCACCCCAGGCGCTTGTTTTCAGGATAAAAGTTTCTGTCATGCAAACGATTTTTTTGAAACTCCGCATTTAGTTTAATCAGTCTTCTCATTTTTCATAGTTCAGATTGATGGATTAATCAGCAGCTTGGTAAAGCGGTTGAAACTAGAAAAAATTGCTCAGCACTTGAGCAGCATGGGATATGCTTCATATTCCTATTAAAAGGATAGTAACTAGACCAACACATTCGTTCGATGTAACCTGGAAAAATATTAAGAAACAATGGCGTCCAAAATCATGTTGACTATTAATTCCTCTGAAACATATTGCGGATAGCAAAATGTTTGTAATTTTCTTTTATAAGAAACAAATGTTTTGCTTTAAATGTGTATTGAAGTTTTCTACACGAACGTACTAAACTCACCTTGGGCTCTCTATTAACATAGTTAATTGAATTCCACAAGAACACTGCATGGCGACATAATTGGGGAGTTAGAGTACTGATGACCAATTTTGTTAGATACTTTATTAAACATGGCGACACAAAATTACTCACATTTGATGCTTTAAAAACGACTCTTGACTTTACCCGCCTTTTAACCTTATTGACAAACAAACAAGTTTACAGGTAGAAATCTATAAATGCGCATTTCCCTGCTAAGTTATTTGTTTCACTGCATAGTCCTCGTACACTAGCTGTGACAATAAATTCCGTACAGTAGCAGGGTAAGTCAAGTGCAAAAATTATCAGATTTAAAAGTGTACCACTCACTTATTTTAACAGATAAACGATTTAGTTCCAACCAGTGACAGGTATTTTAAGCCCTATTCACACGTGCAAGTTTTTGCTGCGAGACCTTACAGCTGCAACGCACACTTGCAAGTTTTGTCCAAAATCTCGATTCGAAAAACATGCAGCTGCAAATAATTCATTAAGAATCATAACACGGAATTTAGTTCATATGTGTGAATAACCATGCAAGTTCACTGAATTTAATGCAGTCGCTTTCTCATTGGCTGATGAAAAAATACAAGCTCTGCGTGCAATTTACAGCTACAAGTTCTCGCAGCAAAAACTTGCACGTGTGAATAGGGTTTAATACACATTTGTGAATATTAACACTAAAACTATTAATGTTTAGCAACAATTTACTGAAAATTGCCGCTAAATCATTAACAGTATAGTGTTACTGGGCATTGTGCCCAACCAAGTTTTGAACTTGTGTTATTAACGGCCAACTTTTATTTAATATTACAGTATATCTTGGCCCGTCAATTTTACACATTGAAAAATATCGTCACGTTGATTACGTTGCTGCTGAACATGATTTTACTCGGTTACAAGGTAAGCATAACAGTTGAACGAGTTCTACGTTCAAATTTGACTGATTTGACTCAAAAACACACAGAACTTTAGTTAGAATTGGGGTTGATTTGTACTGGTTCAATGTTTGTACAGTTGATTTCTTTCACATTGAAAATTTCAATTTGGGTTGCGGTATAAATACAGCGGTCAAAACATTTAAATTTCAATAACAGGGTGGAAACTTCATCTCGCGACCCCCTACCCTCCGTACGGTCTCCGAACCCCCATTGAATGATCCGCCAAGGTCCTGGCCCCCAGTGTACTTCGCAGAGGTTCCATTATACTGAACGGAAGCTACTGCGAAACCCCTTTTTACTCTACATCATCCCTGTATCGTTGACCTGGAATAGAATTTCTGGTCTCAATATAACATCATAGAATATTTACCCTCTGCTTATTCGTTGATTCAATTTGAGTGACTCCACTTCACGGGGTAAAATCCTCTTTAGGTCGGTAAACATGTGCTTCCCTCGAAACCGTTCGGCTACAAATGCAAATTATCATGAGCCGGTGGTGACAAATTTACCTTTGATGGCAATAAAATTCAAATTTGCTAGAAAATTCAACCGGTATAGCCTTATTGGTCTTGTCTTGTCTTACTTACGTTCCTGTCGATATTATTTTAGATCAATTTCGAAAAACCCGACGACGATAATGGCGGAAACGGAAATGGCGCAGATGATGATTTGATTGGAGGCGGATCCGGAAGCGGATTGGGCGAAGACGAAGAAGAAATGACGGAAGTTGTTGTGTTGAGTGACGCGTTTCAAATGTTTGAACCGTTTCTATACGTTCTGTCGATTTTACATTGTCTAACGGCATTGTGTATTGTTATCGCATACTGTCAACTAAAGGTATGTCGTATATTATTTGCATAAACATTACTTTTTAGTTGTTTATAAAATAGACACAACTAACCGATCGCAAGTGCTATCAACAAACATATGATAGCCGGGTTTAGAAGCTATGAAATTGATCAGCCCTTGTGTATAACCGGAATTCCGGTTCCGATTGGGAAATAAAACATTTCCCATATCTGTTTCCGACGCTACGTCCGGTATTTTCGCCACCAAATTTTCCAATATTCACGGTGCTAATAATTTTGTTTGTAAAGCTAAAGTTATACGACGAATATTTTATTTTGAATTTAAAGACCAATCAGAGCTGAACGCTACTGAACTACAAGAATTTTTTGAAAAATCTATAAAATAAACAATTTAACGCTTAAAAGAAAGTCAACTTTCGCTATAAAAATTAATTTTTTGGCAACAATTCTTTTTTACTATTCAGTTCCTGTAGAAAATCCGACATTTTTTACGTTCCGGTTCCGTATCCGATACTATTTCATTCCGGTTGCACCCTTATTGATTGCTATTAATGTTTATTTGAGAACATTATTCTTAAATTTATCGCTTTAAGCAAGAGTGGATAATGCAGGCCTGTAGCCAGCTCACCTTGCTAGGAGGGCCAAAATTTTTTCAGCAGGGTTTTCTAGGGTTTCCAATGACTTACAACCAAAATTGAAATTCTTCTAGAGGGGGCCATAATTTTTGCAGGGGGCTAAGCTCCCCCCTGGCCCCCCTACTTGGCTACGGGTCCAGGATAATGGCAAGAGTGTGCAACTCTTGGGGACCCGCTTGGTCCAAAATGTACCACCGGGCGTTGTTGGCCAACCACCCTTGTTTGAGGGGGGCGCTCTCACATGAATACCCCCAGATTAAACTATAAGGGTAGCATGTTTGACGCCGCATACATAAAGTGCCATGGTTCGCAATGGTTATACCCACCCTCTAAATGAAGTGGGTAGGGTAAAAACGCAACGCGTGCCGCGTATATAGATTCTTTTCCATACAGAATATGACCAGTTGCACACTCGTGTTAAATAGCGAGTATCCACTCATGCTTTAAGGTACCTCTGATATTTTTCAAATGTGAAAAGCGGATCGCTCGAGCGTTACTCGAAGGTAAATGGATTACCGACAACAATCCGGACGAGGATGAAGAAGCTGAAAGCTATACAGCTCGTCTTATGGCTCGATGGAACAGTCTAGTAATCTCGTCACCGTAAGATACTTAATGGCTCATTTCGGCCGTTTTAGATTATTCTTCATTACCGGTGCCGGTTATACGATTATTTTGAATGCCCTCTGGCAACGGTTGTTACCGTCTGGCGAGGTCTGACACCATACGGCATCCATAAGACACAGTACACGAATTGCCGTACTCTATCAAACGGGAAACAGAATCCAATTTGAAATAGAATATTTTTGACTTGCGCAACCGTTTGTCGCATGACGAACGACAAATAGGGTCCATGTTACTTTAAGGGAGAGGGGGGGAGATAAAAATAACACAGAAACGGAAAAACCTATTTCTAGCACAAACGGCGCAATAAAAATATCTATTCAAAGATCTTTCCCGAAGAGACGCACGACTCAGACCGATCAGACCTCGCCAGACGACACCGCCGCAGAGCATCCAAACATAGCGCACCGCAAACTAACCCGAAAGCCAAATCACGGACGAAACAACCCATCCCACGAACGACATAGCCCAGCCCATCCTCCCAGACACAACTACGCTCGAGCGATCCCACAGAAAACGAGACTAAAACAAGGAACTCGCCAACACGAACGAGCACCACTATGAAAAAACTATATACGCCCACGCGACCCACCCTTACAGAGGATAACCACGAACCACACTTATGGCAGCATCCAAACACACCCATAGAATCGATCATTCACGCCCCCCTCAAAATAGCCAACAAAGGACCAACGCCCCATCACGCTCCCAGCCCCATAGCCAAAGCCCAGAGCCCCCCCCAAACAGCACCCCACAGAAAATCAAAATAAAATCAAAAAACCCCAAAAAACCCTCTAGCAATCAGCCTACAGATCCACTCCTAAATCAAAAATAAAAAACTCAAAAAATCCACAATCCACCAAAGAAAACAAAATACGAACCAAATAAATCAAATCAAAAAAACAAAAAAAAAAAACCCCCAAAATATACAAAAACTCAACAAATATTATAATTCAAAAAATCACCACTCACTCATCTTAAATCAAAAAAAAACCAAAACTACTACAAAAACAAAATTCCACCAAAACAAAAACCAAAAAACCACCACCAACAAAAATCATCAACCAAACCACCAACAACACAACCAAACCCCATCTCAGTTGTGCTATAGACAACTTGATGTTTATGGATGATCTACGACATACCTTTAGTTGACAGGTGGATAATTTCAACTGTAAAATCGACAGAACGTATAGAAACGGTTCGAACATTGAAACGCGTCCGCGCCAACAACTTCCGTCATTTCTTCTTCGTCTCACCCAATACAGCTCCAAAACGCCTCCAAATCGATCATCATCTACGCACTTTTCGTCGTCCGGTTTTTCGAAATTGATCTAAAATAATATGGAGCAGGACATCATCGAGACAACGAGCAATAGCTATACCCGGTTCAATTTTTCTCACAAATTTGAATTTTATTGCCATCAAAGTTAAATTTGTCACCACGGCTCATAATAATTTGCATTATAAGCCGAACATTTCGAGGGAAGCGCACTACACCTAATTTTTACCCCGTCAAATTGAATCAACGAATAAGGGTAAATATTCTATGATGCTATATTGAGAACCAGAAATTCTGCCTAGGTCGATTACAGAAATAATGTCAAGTAAAAAGGGGTTTCGCGGCACTTCCCAGTTCAGTATAATGGAACCTCTGCGAAGTGGTGCACTGGGGGCCGGACCTTGGCAGATCATTCAATGGGGGTTTTAAAAAACCGTACGGAGGGTAGGGGGGTTCCACCCTGTTATTGAAATTTAAATGTTTTGACCGCTGTATTTATACCGCAACCCAAATTGAAACTCAATGTGAAAGAATCAACTGTACAAACATTGAACCAGTACAAAATCGACCCCAAACTCCAAAGTTCTGTGTGTTTTTTTGAGTCAAATCAGTCAAATTTTGAAATTTAAAAAAAAAAACTCATTTTTCAAATATTTATGCTTACCTTGTAACCCGAGTAAAAATCATGTTAACAGCAACTAATTAATAAAACATGACAATATTTCAATGTGTAAAAAAACAGGCCAATTATACTGTAATATTAAATAAAAGTTGGCCGTTGATAACACAAGTTCGAAACTTGGTTGGGGCGCGATGCCCAGTAACTATACTGTTAATGATTTAGCGGCAATTTCAGTAAATATTGCTAAACATTGATGAGTTTAGTGTTAATATTCACAAATGTGTCCTATTGAACCCTCCTTCCCGCCCACACGTGCAAGTTTTTGCTGCGACTTGTCCTAAATTGCACGCAGAGCTTGTATTTTTCATCAGCCAATAGGGAAACAACTGCCTAAATTCGGTGAACTTGCATGGTTATTCGCAGCAGGCATATGAACTCAATTTCCGTGTTATGAATTCTTAGATCATTGCAGCTGCATGTTTCGAATCGAGTTTTGGACAAAACTCCAGTGCAGCTGTAAGGTCTCGGGGCGAAACTTGCACGTGTGAATAGGCTTAAAATACCTGTGCCTCACTGGTTGGAACTAATGATTTTTCCTGTGTTAAAATAATCCGAGTGGTACACTTTAAATCTGATAATTTTTGCACTTGACTTACCTGTACGGAATTTATTGTCCCGCACTGGTGTACGAACTGTTTGAAGACATTATTGAAAACGGCGGTTAGGCTAAAGCCTGAGCCTGAGCTTAAAACGAAAACTTAATCTAAAGCTCTAAGCTTAAAGTGTTTCCACGTAGTTGAAAATACGGCTCATGTTTGTAATTACACGTTCATAGAACCAATGATTATTCTCACCAACGTTAACGTAAATTTCGCTATATTTCTGTTTAGACCATTTTTGATTTTTTTCAAATTTAATTTTAATAGAAATTTTAAAATATAATTTTTTCTCATTCACACTTTAAATTTTAAAATTATAACCCAAAACGAACTGGATTTTTTCGGTCCACCTTCGGCGATCTTCGGTTCGGTATACACCTTCTTCAGCTTCTTGACCGACCGATGCCGCTTCGTCAACGTAATTAAGCGCCTGAACCGACGACACTGCCAGCCGCTTCGCTTCTAAAATATATGTCTATAATGATTAGCATCAAGTGCTTTCTTCTGTGTAAACTCTTTCTGTAATCCGAAATTTTCATGTTTAGCCTTGAACAATTTCATAATCATAACGTAGTATTGAATCATAGATATTTGGTGTTAGCTGTCGTGTTTATTTGTATCTAAAATCAGGATCGATGTTCTCAACTGTGTATGGCACCTATAATTCCAGTTGAATTATTTTAGTTCCGAAACCACTGAATAGTGGGGGTTTGAAATTCAGCGCTTGTTTCGTATTTTAACTTAGCACCTTTTACTTTTACGCCAATTTAAGGCTTTCGCAACTGTTACAATTTGTCACTATTGAAGATTTATCGCTAACTGAGTAATACATGCGCATATGCATTTGAGAATATGGCCGTATAGTGTAATTTGAGCGTTTTGTTGCCAGAAATAACTATCATTATGTTAACGGGCAAGTGTTTAAAGATAGAACCAGATCTGTAGAGCCAATTTTTCCGAATATTTCCATTTTTAATTTCACCGTAAACTCGTAATATTTAAACTATTGTTAAGTGTTAATTCAGAATATGTATTTTTCATTTTGTCCAATGCACCAGGCGTTGGAGTCGCGGCGCCACTCGGTTGTTTTTCTTTCTGAAATTTGGTTTGAAATCGTAAAAAATAAAATTTGCCTATTTAACATTTCAATATGACGTGAACAGAGTTGCTTTAAATTTTTTTGATAAATCGCTGCCAAAATTTTAAAAATTGACTCCAAATTACAAACTCACAGCTGAATATCGAGAGACAACTTTTATCAAACTCCAAAAAATGTCACTTTCCGTAAACCGGATGTTTTCCGGCAACAATTACCGTTAACTGGAATATCTGACTTTTTGATTTGACAACATTAAAGGTTCTGTCAGATAGGCAATTTTAATACGCGTATTATAAAATTGAAATATAATTGCTTTCCTAATGTTTCCGTTTTCATACTGTTGTAGGTTTCGTCAGCTAAACAATGGGGGTGGCGCGCAGCATCCAATGCCGGCGTAGATCGAAAACCTAAAACCTACTGTTTCATCTGCCGCCGGTACAGCTTCGGCGGCGCCAGCCGTTTCTTGACCTGCCGCATCAAGTGCTTCAGTAGATGATTTGGCTTCGGATTCTTTTGCAGTCGTTTCTGACGTTCCTGCGCCTTCGCTAAAAATTAAATACTACTCCAATGTTGAATTGTATTTCGAAATGATTGTACTCACGAAAACTTAAACTGTGTACTGTAGTGACCCGAATAAGAGCGGGGGACTGATATTTATTTGGCCTCTCTAGAGGGTAACCCCCTTGTTATTCGGTTACGGACTGTTATTTGTTTTTAACCCACATTCCGCCGCCCTTCGTAACTGATATATCCGGTATTGCAACACTCCGTTGAATTAAACGCTTATTTGTCTTGTGTCAATAGCTTGAGCGATAATGCAAGGTTATACTTAGGAATGTACTTATTTGGCCTCTCCAGGGGGAACCCCCTTTTATTCGGTTACGACCCCCTCTTATCTACCCCCTCTTATTCGGTTCACTACAGTAATCA
>JASANG010003378.1:0-14475 GCA_030248215.1 Enoplolaimus lenunculus
TACCTGCTATAATCGGTGCACGCCGCCAGGCGCCGCTACGCGTCACCGGTGAACCCTGAACGGAAAAGATTAAACCTGAGCTAATTGCTAAATCTATTTGTCTCCAGGGCAAAGACAAGTGCAAAAAACTAACTGGAAGTCGAAGCCGGAGCAAAATCCAAGAAATTATTCTAAAGCTTAAATATGAAGATTTGTGTAGAAGCCTATGTTTAAATTATTTAATGAAGCACAAGCGCCAAGGGGGGGAAACCATGATTTTATTTTGAAATTTGAGCAAATCGTGTTTATAAGTTTTGTTCGTACGAGACCAACAAGCGAGAAATTGTTTTCGACTCTTCCTACAGCCAGATATGTGGAATTTACGTTATAACCGGGGCAGGCGAGACATGTTTTGTCCTATGTTGATTCGACGTCCAACGTTAAAATTTTGGATCCTTATATCGCGTCAACAGAAAAAACTCAAATGTCATATAACATAGCTTACAAACCACCGCTTTCAAATGATTAATGTGTACAACGGTTGGTATGTCATGTAATACTTATGTCATGTAATACTTGGGGACATTTATGCGAATATCATATGATATTCCAGAATTTCAATGAATATCATATGATATTTGGCGGGACAGTTTAACCTTTGGGTACTAATAAATGAATGAAAAATGGAACGGCAGAGGCTCAGATGTGCTTTAAATACCAAATACACGCCTGCGAAACGTTTTCGACACAAAATCGTTTACAATCACCGCTTCGTAATTTAAAAATTCAAATTTTACATTTTAGTAACATGATATTCAAAAAGGACAATTTGGGTATGTTACTTCGAGCATGCTGACAGTTGAAAATATATCATATGATATTCGTAGACAATACCTCGAATATCATATGATATTGAGGAACAAATGGTGACCTACACATGATAAGTAGACAAAGACAAAATTTACTCAATAGCATAATATGGACAAAACGTGTCCCAAGCTGCCCCGGTTATAACGTGAACACAGACAAATTTCGGTGGGGATAAATTCATTCTATGCCCGGAAGTGCATGCCGCTGACAAAGCCCTCTTTCAAACAGTTGAATGAGTCGTTTCGTTTCTAAAAATTCTACTTAAGCAAAACTCTATTTAGGAATGTACTTTCAAAATTTAAGTACGCTTTAAAGTTTGGAACTCAAATTATTTGGTCCTGGAGATATTTATGCGCTACAATTAGGGTTAATTGACATTTATATACTCTAATTAGGGTTTAGAGACTCTATCCGCTTACGGACTCTTATTAGGGCTACGGATTCCTATTGATTCGGACTCGAAATGGGGACCCCCCTCTTATTACCCCTCCCCCTCTTATTCGGGTCAATACAGTTCTTTTATTGACACCGGTAACCTTCTTTGACGTTAACAATCAGGCAGAATTTCAATTTGGTACAGGTCTGGGGTCAAAAGGGGCACAAATTTCCATCCGTTGGTAATAATTTCAATATCTTCTTGGCTGTGCAGAAAATAATTAAGTCATAACATAAAATGTCCCAAACGCTGGTCAATCCACAGACGCATGCAAGCCGTGGTGTTGTCCAAGGAAATCAAAACCAAAGATTTGTCCTATTGGATGTCACTTCTCGCTCGCATTTTATTGTGTAAATCAGCCACTGGGTGCAAAACATTTTTCGATTTATGGACTGAAAAGAGTTTACAACCCCTGCTTCGACTTCTACGTGGCTATTGGGGGACAAGTGCATTGCCATGGCTGACGCCGAGACAGAAGCGTAGCGGGGGGTGGGAGGTGGGCAAGGGCGGGCTAGTAGCCCGGGAGGCCATGGGGGATGAGGTCCCTCTAGGAAAATTTTGGCCCCCTCTAGAAGATTTTCAACCTTGCTTGTAAGTCTGTTGTGAAAACCTTCAAATGCCCCTCCCGAAAATTTTTTAGCCACCCTAGCAAGGTGAGCTGGCTACGGCCTGGTCATGGGAGCCATGACCTTACAATGGTTTTACGATAATTTCATTTTTGAATAAATTGAAACTATGATTTCCTGTGCGTTTCATTCCCACACAATAGTTATTGGAGCTTTTCTATTCTGAACCAATATTGCTTTTAGTGGTATATTATATATATGTGCCAAAATTTATATTCTCACGCGTTGTTGTGTGCAGTGATTTTTTGTACAATTAATACACCATATATTTGAAGTATTTGTGTGTGCTCCAAAACGAAAATCCTGGCTACGCTCATACACCGAGAGAACTTAGAAGCCAAAATGCTGGCCATAAAAGTGATCAATTTGAAAAACGTAAGAGTTGATACACTTTTGCATTTTTCAACTCCAGAGAGCTCTCGGGTTGAACTCAGGGGGTCACATTCCGTAGCCACACCCCACACGTTCAGAGCTGTACCAGCGCAAGCCGCTACTGGGCCAAAATAATATTAGGAGGAACATGCAGTTGAAATAATCACGTTGTAAAAATTATTCTAAACAGGGGGGGGGCACAATGGGTGTGTTGGCATCGGTACATGTTGAAAATTGTGCTACGCCTATAATTTAGTTGTATATTGACATAGGCGTCCAAACTTAATCCATACAACATACTTTAACCAGAGTACTGGATGTATATCAGTAACGAAGGGTGGCGGAGCGTGGGTTAAAAATAACATTCCGTAACCGAATAACACGGGGGAACCCTCTGGAGAGGCCAAATAAATATCCGTCCCCCTCTTATTCGGGTCACTACAGTACATGCTCAACTTTATTATTTTTAGAAAACGTCAGAACCTTCAGTAAATAGCGAAAATCATACAAAATTTCACAACTTCGACGCTGAAGACGCGACGACCGATTTGCAAAATCATGTATTTCAGCTATTTGACGCGTATGTAAATCATACAAAACTGTTTAATGATTTTAGGTTTACATTAATTTGGTGGGATATTTACCGAGAACTGCCTGTTGGTAAATTTTCGAAATCTTTTAAACTACGAATATTTTTAAAAACAACGTAAAGGCTAAAAACTTTTGACAACGCCGCAGAAAATTTTATTCACAATTCGAACGTTATTTTAATATTCCGAGTGTTTGTCACCGCCAACTCTTGTTCGGGTTAAATTTGTTGACCTTTGGCTGGGTATGTTTTTTCATTTCTGATTGTGCGATGCCAGCAGCGGCGGCCAATGTAAAGAACAGTGGCGGAACAGAATTTAAGCATATTCGTAAGCCTAAGCCTAAGTCTAAACGTAACAATGAGCATATTCCTAAGCCTAAGCCTAAGCCTAAATCTAAGCCAAGCAACAAAAATAGTCTAAAGCTTAAGCTTGCTCTATTCTAGTCCCATAGAAAAACACTCCGCCCCTGACCATTGCATGATCTGCAAACTAAGCTTATTCGTGACATAAACCATAGCCAACCGATTATGTAGTATCAATACACTGAAAATATGGTCAATATTTTTGCGGAACACAAAATAAAAATACGAATGAGCAAAGGTGGATTGCAGGTAAAAGCAATTTTGCGCAGGAATACGAGCGCGCAAGAAAATAAAATTTTCGCGGATAAAATGCGGGCAAACGCAGGCCGGGGGTAAAATATCGTTGCCAACTGAACCATTTAAGTCTCAGCAATTCTCAGCTGCAGTATCTGTTTTCTAAAATTAGTTGATAAAATTTGCGTTGCAGAATGGGCAACAATGAAAGATTGCGTCAGAAACAAGTCGACAATAGTAATATTGCAGCTTATAATATGACAGTACTTCACAACAATTTCCGGTGTAACAAAGTAGAATTTGACGATTTCGATGTCAATACACCGGTTTCAAGGATATCACGGCTACCTGGTCGAAGATTTAAACGGTTTGGTAAGCGGAAACGCAATAATTTTAACGGCTGAGGGTCGTAACTGCAATCCGCTCCAGACCAGCACATCTTGCGGCGTGGGGGTAATGCGAGGCTAAAATTTTTTGTGGGAAGCAAAGTTTATTTCAACGGAAGAAGGTGGGCGGGTGAGCCCGCCTGGCCCCCCTTTTGAACCTGGAGCTGAACTGCAAAATCACTACTCTAAAAAACTAGTTGAAAGAAAACATTTCCTATTGATCTGTACACTGCAAAAAATGGTGACTCAAATCGACTCTCTCCGAAATAGGCTTTTCCTGACTCGGCCAGAGGATGCATGGGCTGTTACTTGCTGGATTAAAATTATGAACTAAGTGTTTGACAAATTTCAGTGCCTCATAAAAAGAAATGGCCTAAAACTCATTTAAAATGGCGACTACGAGACCCGTTCACACTGTTTCAGTACGAAAAAGATTTCAATATTGTCAGGTAATTCGATATTAATATTTTTAACATTTGAGCTAAATATTGCCTACTAAAACCGTTTTGAAAACAATTATTGGAAACGTTTTTCCATTATCATGCGGGGTTCACGTTATAAATGGGGCAGCCTGGAACACGTTTCGTCCCTATGACTATAGCTGGTAACATTTTGTCTGACCGTTTATCCGCTATGATTCAAAAAAATCTGAATTGTCTGCTATCCTGATGTGACATCTACTGTTTGTACTGCAATATCATATGATATTCCAAATTATGTCTGCGAGTATCATATGATATGTTTGAAAATGTCTGCAAAGTTGTGGTAAACTAGCTTCATTGTCCTGTGGAATGTCATATGATACTAAAATTTAAAATTTGAATTATTTGTACTTAGGAATATATTGTGGGAAAAACTTAGCGAGAAACAGAAACGTGGAAGCTAATTCAACTTGCGAAATCATTTAATGCTGCATTATCCGACTTTTTACTGTTTTATTTAGCGTGCACAAATTCCATTGTCCTGTATAAATATCATATGATATTTAGTAGAATTTTGGAATATCATATGATATTCGCATAAATGTCCCGCAGTATCATATGACAAATGGTTATTTGTATACGATGATCGCTTGACATCAGTGATTTGTAAGCCAATGTCATATGACATTCACATTTTGTCTACATAACCGCTATTCGGATCACAAAATTTTATGTTGACGTCGAATCAACTAAGACAAAACGTGTTCCAAGCTGCCCCAGTTATAACGTGAACGCCGAATCACTTTCTTACATGAATATTTTAAATTTCTTTTGAGAAGTATTTTTTAGTTACTGTATTGACCCGAATAAGAGGCGTCCCCATTTTGAGTACAAATCTCAGTAGGAGTCCGTATCCCTAAAAAGAGTCCGTAAGCAAATAGAGTCCCTAAACCCCAGTTAGAGTCCATAAATGTCAATTATCCCTAATTGTAGCGCATAAAGGACTCCATGACCAAATAATTTGAGTTCGAAACTTTAAAGCGCATATTCTTAAATTTTGAAAGTACATTCCTAAGTATATCATTGCATTATCGCCCTAAACGTTTGGTTCAACGGACAGTTGCAGTACCGAATATATATCATTAACGAAGGACGGCGGAGGGCGGGTTAAAAATAAATAACAGTCCGTAACCGAATAACATGGGGGTACCCTCTGGACAGGCCAAATAAATATCAGTCCCTCTCTCATATTCGGGTCAATACAGTGCGCTCCGAAACCAACAAGTCTCATAGGTGGGATACATTTAATATCGGTAGTCCAGTATTGGAGCTTGGGATGCTTGAGAACAACGGTTAGTTACTATAACGAGTTGTGGAGATTTTATGCTGCGCATATGGACACTAAACAGGATGTAAACGAATAGTGAAGATAAAGGAATCGGAAACAGACAGTGATTAAAATATCGGCAACGGAAAACGAATATTGAAGTATAAAAGTTTCAAAAACGTTTTCTTTTTCTTCCCCCACAATTGTGAGGCGTTCATGCGAATTTTCTACTTTCTAAAAAAGTTTTTTTTTCTGTTTCTGGTAAAAATCGATATCCGTTTTCGTTCGGTTTATAGATATACCGAAAATTTCGTTGTTTCTATGATCGTTGTTGTTGTAAGTAACTTCTGAATATTCCAATTTTTCAATACAGATATATTTGTGTTGTAAAATTGTTCGATTCAAAATACAAAATGACGAAATACAATCAAAATCTTAACAATACTAAGTCTTATAAATGTTCAGTGCATTCATTTTTGGTTAAAGCCTTATTCACACGTTCAAGTTTTTGATGCGAGAACTTGCAGCTTCAAATTGCACGCAGAACTTACATTTGTTCAGAACTTACATTTTTCATCAGCTAATGAGAAAGCGGATGCAACAAATACATTGAACTTGCACGGTTATTCACACGTGTGAGCTAAATTCCTAGCAATAATTTTTAATGAATTATTGACGGCTGCAAGGTTTTCTAACGGGGTTTTGGGCAAAACTTGCAAGTGAAAATTGTAGCGTCAAGTTCTCGCAGTAAAAACTTGCACGTGTGAATACGGCTTTAAAATTTCCCAAATATCCGGACATCCTAGATTGCCTTAATTATGTTGGCAAAAACTAAAACA
The DNA here is from genome assembly GCA_030248215.1 of Enoplolaimus lenunculus. Lineage (NCBI taxonomy): Eukaryota > Metazoa > Nematoda > Enoplea > Enoplida > Thoracostomopsidae > Enoplolaimus > Enoplolaimus lenunculus. Next base: position 6,444 of record JASANG010003378.1, read on the forward strand.
TTTTTTAAACATTTTATATTTCAATATCCGTTTACAGTTTCCGTTACTTTTATTATTCGTTGGTTGTCTGCCTACAATATTACCCTGCTGACAGTAACAGTCGTCAATAGAAAATCCACAATTATACAGTTGGGTAAAGTTAAAATATTTAAGTTTCAGGGAAGTTCTTGCCGAAGGGTTCCGGTTATGGTCAAAGGCATCCGATGGCACACTTTACCTTGAAGACGTTTCAGAAGAACCAGAAGCCGAACAACGGCAAGACTTAGACATTTTCTTTGCCCTCAATGATCATGGAGACCATGAACCGTTTGATGGGCTGGGTAAGGCGGCGCAACCGGTGCCAAAATTTCAGTTCGGAAGGATATGACCTCAACAATTTTTTTGCAAACAATCGTAGCGAGAGAGAAATATTTATACAAAATATTAAATTTATTATAAGCTCCCATCCCACACGTTATACGTTAATGTTTAACTTATTCAAATTGCATTTGGCGTCTTGCTCACATCGCTGACGAGGCTTCATATCTGCCATTATATATCATACCCCGTGGTTCCCAATCTTTGAATTGGTGGATTCGTTTGGTTTTGACCGAAGCACCTTATACATACACGATATAATATTACATTGATCTCCGACCTCAAAGGCGCCGGTACTATTCAAACATTGATAAAAGAATGAATACGGCATTATAACAGCTCAAAAAACCTATAAATATATAAACTGACAAAAAAACAATTGATGTATTAAATTACCCAAGACACAAGAGTAAAAAATGCAAAACAGCCAATCAAAATGATTAAATAAAAAAAGTACTCTTATTTTAAAGTGGAAAACACACATTCAGACCAAATGAGATTAGATTTATTTCTGTTCCATATTTGCGACTGGCGCTGAATACCCAGTGCCTACAAGTATTTATGGTATGTATATGTCGTAGACCAAGTCGTAATTCTGTCCAGAGACGAGCGTTTAAGCTTATAATCAAGCACACAGAACTATAGGGCGCAGGCGTTGTCGGTTTGGTTTTTAACAAACGAGAAATATTAGGAAATACGAGATGCTCTCCAGTTCAAAAGGTTTCGCGGCGTATTCATATCCGTATCCTTTAGTACCAAAACTTACGAGATATACACACAAAAAAGTATTTGTGAATTTATTCAGAAAGGTATTTTCTGTGGCAAATCTGAAAAGTTTTTCTGATATTTAAGACAATTTTTCTAAAAATAACTGGAAAACGTTTATTTCCAGACTATTTCAAAGCGTTTTTGAAAACTTTTCTGTTTAACAGAAATACTTTTCAAGCGCACGTTGCTTATTATATTTATTAAGTGTAAGAAATTTTTTCTTAAACATCAGAAATATTATTTTGAGTGCAGTCATTGTAACGAAAGGTTTCACGGTTGCGCAGCTGAGTGGTAAGAGCATCGGAGCAATAATCCGTACGTCGTGGGTTCGAGCCCCACTGTATTTACAGTAAAATTTTCGCAAAAACTTCAATATGGTGCGGCTACAATTAAATGATGTCTGAAATTCCAAACATTCTAATCTTGAAAATGTAGGAATATTAGTAAGGATCTTAAAATTTCAACACAATTGTTTTGTCTAAAATTCGTGTTACTAAAAGCGTTTTTTTGTACTCGAAAAAATTTTTGTTTTGGGTCAAAGTCTTACGCTAATTTTTCAGGCAAAATAGTCGCTCACACCGGATATCCGGTCGAAGGAAAAATTCATTTTGACGGTGCGGAATACTGGACCCTAAACCATAACGCAGGTATTGATTTTCGTTACGTTTCACTTCATGAAATCGGACATGTGCTTGGACTGCGGCATTCGCGCAATAACGAATCAATTATGTATCCGATATATCGCCGGAAAAATAGCGTGACCGGTGTGACAGATCGGCATGTAGAACTTGGCCTCGATGCAGATGATGTCCGTGGTATCCGGTATTTGTATCCGGAAGCAGTGTCGGCAACATCAAAGACTACAAGTAAGCAACCATACGTAATTCACGTCTTTGTATTCGGCGACAGTGTCCTGTCGGTAACGTCAAAAACAAATAACAAACTTAAGCTAATCAATCAATCAGTCAATCAGTCTTGCACATTTATATTTTCTATTTCATCTTAGATCAAATTTGAAGCTGGGGCCTGAGATAAATTTTTAAAAACGCGTTAAAATACATTGTACCCCACAAATGAACAATTTAAGATCTCACTTTCAGTCTGTGTACGAACTGGGACTTCAGACCTTTTAACCGGTGGTGTATCCGGATATCCGTTTCAGGTAAAATTCGGTGTTCGTTTCTGTTAATATGTAAATAACGGGAACTCGTCTGTTATTTTCGTATGAAATTAGCTATTTAAGTCACGTATATATCTCGCAACTTTTCATTACAGATATGCGGCAATTGTTCGCAATGAATTAAAAATTACGAAATTTATCCAAAATATTAAAATTTTCCGCGCTTCCGCAAACTTTTCTTTAAAACTTTACAAAGCCCCGGTGAATATTTACACGCCTCTATTGTGTTGGCAAAAAAATAAAATATCTTTGAAACTTTTATACTTCAATATCCGTTTTTCGATTCTGTTTGTGTTATTGTTACTGTCCGTTTGTACCATGCTTTAACTAAAGCAGCTAGAAAAGCGGGTTACGGGTGGTTTTGAACTTGGGCCCGCCGTTCCAACATGCTTTTCTCGTCGACCATATGTAGACACGTATGCTGCCGGCTACCGCATAAATGGACAAACATTTCTCACATGCTTTAATGTTGTAGTCACAAGCAAAACTCTAACTGTACCGTATAAACATACAGCGGTGCCAAAACCTTGTACTGCTACAGACACAAAGACAGTGGAAGCTCTGTCAGTGGGGCTGAGCCATCCCCCAAAAATGTTGCCCCCATCCTATAACAGTTCTAACCCCACTAGTACGCTTGTTCAACGCTCGTTCTAAAATTGTTTTCGTCCGCTTAAAGCCTAACAGGTTGAACTTGCTATGAGAAAGCTGTTATAATTCAAATGTTATATTTAATAGAAACGATACCACGACTGGTACAAGGTCATTCAACTCGGATCAAATCTAAACAAAATCAGACAGATCAACGTAGAGAAGACCGACCGCAGTCCCAAGACAAATCGAAAGAAAATGCCGACACATCGTTTCTTTCCAACTCGCCGCTACAATACGCGTCGGCTTCTCAAAGGTTAAGGTCGGATGAGTTCAATTCAAAATTAACAACACTCCAACTGCCGTCTCGAACACAGAAGTATACGAAAAGAAGGCGACGCCAATCTGGTGCGATTCGTCAACTTTACACTGTATTTTCATAACCATTTGAGTTTCAAAAAAATAAAACTTGCAAAGCAAACATATTTGTTGGACGATTAAATTTCTAGCGTCTCAGACTAAAAGTCGTCCCGCTCATTCGAACTCGAGATGTTTAGCACTAAAATAAAGTCCTATTCACACGTGCAAGTTTTTGCAGCAACAATTTACACGTGCAACTCTATCATGTGCAAGTTTGGTCACGAAGCTGCTTTGAAGTTCTTGCAGCGGCAAATTATTCACTGTAATTCATGCTATTTAATTTAATTCGCACACGCGAATGCAGTTGCAAGTCGCTTGAATTTTTTGCACTTGCAGTTTGATTGGTCAATCGAAATGTTGGATTGAAAATACTTGCAGCTACAAGTATTTCGTGCAAGTTGCAGCTGTGAGTTCTCGCTGCGCGAACTTGCACGTGTGAATGGGGCTTTAGAAATCAAAATCGTTAATTCTGTGTACGCTTTTGATGAAAGCGTTCACCGTTATTGGTAAAGAAATTTTTTAAACTATCTATCCTACTACAAGACAGAAATGATTACTGTATGAGCTCGTAAGATAGGTACTTAAGTATGTGGACATTTTGAGAATCGCTCTATATTCTTGAAACGTTCGTGTAAAAACCGTAAACATTTTGCCTGTTCAATTAGTATACTTCCGAGGCATAAAATGGATATAAAATTGGTGCAAATTTAATCTCAGTATATGGGAAGCTTTCGGATGGAAAATTTAGACAGAAACAGTGGCTTAAATGAGATTCTTCCCCTTCAACTTTATATAGAAATAATTCAACTTTCCTAACAGCGTAATTAGGTCCATTAAAATATATCTGTCGTTATTAGCTGTTATTATTGCTATTATTAGTCATGTTATTACAATTTAGCTACGTAGAAAACTGTTAATTGGCACCAAGTTTCTAAAGTTTCAATTTAGATAAGCGTGACCTATGAAATATGCTAGAATGAGGTAAGTCAAAAATTTAGCAACAAACTCGGTACTGTCTGTCAATGAGAAAGCGTAGATTTGGGTTTTGCGTGTCAACCTCGAATTTGATGTAAACTTCGAATCCATGACACATCATGAACCAAAATTACATTAATTATAATATAGTGGCAAAAGAGTGTCTCTCATCGGGGCTCATGTTAACTTCGCTGCCGTCCTAAAATCCCAGCATTACATTACAAGAATTTGAGGTATGGTGGAAGGCGGAATTTCGGGATTTTGGGATGACGGGATGTGATCGAAGGTAGGTGGATTTCGGGATATGGTCGAAGGTGGGATTTTGGGATATGGTTGAAGATGAGATTTTGGGAGTTAGTTCTAGGGAATGGTGACATTCGATAGAATCTCTGTTGCAGGTATTTCAAAATCAGACTGATACAAACCAAATCAACGCAATCTCCAGGTGGCCAACGCAAGTAGTCAGTAGCGATCTTCTAAACCAAATACCCAACACTACTGAAGCAGTTACATAACAAATAGCAAATAGAATTGTACGTTTTACGCTCATAGCAATCAGCTTGTCGGTCAACGTACTGCCTTATAGCAACAAGTGAAAAAAGTGCTTGAGATACAAAAATTAAAGTTTGGAAATCCAAAAGAAAACGCAAAATCGAGTTTCTGATATTCGAAATAGAAAACTTAATTTCGAATATCCGGATAAATATCCGGCAAGAATTGCCGGATATGAAAAACATCCCATGTTCATCATTAGCAGGAATGCAACTGGAATTCCGGTTCGATTACGAAACCATTTGTATAGCATACTTTTAGCTCTGTAGGACTGCTGGCGAGACGGGAGACACAACTCTACTCATCCTGCGTCCACCCCTAAGGAGCCACGGTATCTTTAGTAAAGTGCCGTTGGATCTTTACAGAAGAAAACCATGTATATATTCACCTATTCCTCCTACTGGCGGCTCCAACGGGGGAACAAATATTTTGTATTTAAAGGTTTAGCACTATGGCGCATGGTTTCTGGCTCGATTCGCTTTCGAATGCTTCCACTCTGTCTCTTGGCGGTACCCTGATTCCTCCCTAGTAAATCAGCCTTCGTGGCGACGGAAGGTCTTAAGGGATACGAACTCCTATTGATCGGGACTCAATATGGGGACCCCCTTTTTATACCCCACACCGTATTATTCGGGTCTCTACAGTATCATAAAACAATCCGCCAAAAAGTGAAATTTCTTGCCAAAATTTTATTTTTCCGCAAAATTTTGAATTTTCTCGCCAAAATTTACATTTGCCGCAAAAATTGAATTTTCCTACGAATAATATACATATACTTCCCGCTAAATTTTGTATTTTCCCGAAAAATTTTAAATTTGAGCTGCAGGTGAGCGAAACTTGCTGGATCCGCAGATGAGGTGAAATTAGGTAGCAAAAATGATGGTTAATTAGTTAATTTTAGCCAATATCATGTTAAGTTGCAGGGTGCAACTGGAGGTGAAAAATACCGGAGCCAAACGAAACTTGCCGGTGCGGAGGCGAAATTAGGTATTGAAAATGATGGATAATGTTTTTAGCCAATATCTGCAAAATGTTGTTAAGTTGTTTGGTTTTACGCTAAATTTCGGAAATTCTTTTCTGAAGTGTAACAAAAGTAAAAAAACGGGCTATAGACAAATTTTGCAAAATTTTACTACCCAAATTGCCGGAATCATCGGCAAAAAATCTACCAGAGCCGGAGGCCAATTTTCTGCCGGAGCCGGGGCAGACCTCCGGTTGTACCCTGTTAAAAGTTGTTTCGTGTTACGCTAATTTCCTACTAAATTTTGGAAATTTTTTCCTTAAAATTGTGACACAAGTAAAGCGAAACGCGCTAAACAGATAAATTTTGCAAAATTATGCAAATTTTTGCTACCAAAATTGTCGGAATTTGCGGCAAATATGCTACCGGAGTCAAAGTTCGATGTTCTGAAGGAGCCAGACCTCCGGTTGTACCCTGCTAACGGCACATGTCTGTTAATATCCTGATATTCCGCCTTACGCAAACTTAGTTTTGTAACTGACTCAGTACACGTTTTTAAAATCATACGATATTGACAGACGATGTAGGGAATCGCATGATATTGAAAGACAAAACGTTACTTATACATGATGTTAGCAGGTAACCGTGGACAAAATGTTATATACCCAATTATATAGAACGTGACCCAGTCACACCATTTAACGTGAGCCCCGCATTAACGTTCAAGTTTTGTCAACATACCCGACAAGGTTGTCGTCGAATCAACAAGAGACAAAACATGATCCAGGTAGCCCAATCTATATTTGTGAATGTATAAATGTGCAGTAGGGTGCAACCGGACGTCTGCCTCCGGCTCCGGTAGAATGTTTGTGGAAGGTTCCGTCAGGAAACTTTTCAGTTTTACATTGTTTGACGGGTTTTGTTTTAACTTTTGGCTCAATCTTGTGGAAAGAAATGTCAGAACTTCGTAAAAAATAAATTTTTCACCTCCGGTTGCACCCTGATGAGTAGTGATGCACCTGCTTGCGACTGGATGAAGCCGCTATTTTTCAATGAAAGCTTCCAGAGGCTAACCCTAAAAAGCCCGTGGCGATGTGCTTGATCAGAAACTGCATTGGGCCTGTTGCATAACTTCATGGGATGACATGTCGATAAATTAATAAACGTGCAATCACACAGTGTACTTATATATTTAGCATTTAAGACAAAAACTCTAACATTAACTCTAAGGTCTCAATAAATAAACAAGTTATTTATTTGTTATCGGACCACTCACAGTTAAGTAATAATGTATATGATACAGGTAAAACATTAAATTCATGTTAAAGTATATACATATATATGCACGATAAATTGAGAAACATATCTTTACTAGGGATGTGCCGATTAATCGGCATCGGTAATAATCGACACTTTTCGTAAGCATCAGGCATCGGCATTGCAAAAAATTGCCGATACTTTGCAGATACTTCTTTTTGCACATAACATTCAGTTGGAATGCTATCAATTTCATTTCTGGCGCATTGTGTCTGGTCAGGAAAACTGTTATATCCTGCGTTTGTTCTTGAAAAAATTGACATGAACCGTTCTTATAAAATTATATATATAATCGTTTATGATGGTTCAGGTTTAAATCTTCTTATAATGAGTTAATGTAGTATCCTATGTGTCTATTAAGCATGGTGTACTGTATTGACTCGAAAAAGAGGGGGACTGTTATTTATTTTCCAATCCTGAGGGTACCCCAATGATATTCGACTGCAGACTATTATGTATTTTTAACCAGCCATCCGCCGCCCTTTACTGATATAAATCCGGAATCGCAACTATCCTTCGAATTAAACATTTTTGTTTTGTATCAAATGTTCGAGTACTAAAGTTGGAATCGGCATCGGTTCGGAATCGGCACGTCCCTAATCTCTACAACTTACAACAGCTTCCTGGTTGGGATGTGCCATCAGGGTTCACTTGACAAACCGAGCAGACTCCACTAATCTATCATTGGCGAGTCTTAAAATGATCTTTTACTCTTTGCAGATCTTGGATTTAAAGCCGGTGGACTTTAGCTAACACTCATGTTTCAAGTGTTATCTCAAACCCACAACCTAAAGGATGGCACAACACTTTTGTTGACGTCCGTCATCGTACCATAACGCATGTGTATTGAAGCATGGCACATTATATCAATTAGTAAAAATTTTTTTAACGTTCGGTGCCAACTGACCGAATAG
>JASANG010000706.1:0-14479 GCA_030248215.1 Enoplolaimus lenunculus
TTCCTCAGCGTACCTGATTTGTAGTTTGTTTTGGAACTACGTTCTTGTGTGTTTTTATCCTTGTAAGCAGTGTGAAATAATGGGTCATTTTCAAGGACTTGTCATGTTATGTTAATATGTTGTTGCCCTCATTGATTTAAATAATTGCTTTCGTTGATTTAGATGTGGTTTTTCTTTTTAATAAAACCCGGGGTGTTCGGTAAACGAGCGCTTCGGACTTAAACTAAACTCAAACAATGGTTTAACCATGTCTTCATTATAGATTGCAGGATGCAACCTGAGGTCTGCCTCGGGCTCCGGTAGAATTTTATCCGGACGTTCCGGCACTTTCCGTAGTAAAATTTTGCAGACTAGCAAAATTTATCTGTTATGTGTTTCGTTTATTTTTATCACACTTCAGAAAAACTTCCGAAGTTTGCCGCAAATAACGTAGAACCAAACAACTTCACAACATATTGCAGATACTGGCTAAAATTAACTAATTAACCATTAGTGATGGGCATGGAATATTTTTTCATATCCGGATATCCGGCAATTCTTGCCAGATATTTATCCGGATATACGAAATGAAATTTTCAATATCGGATATTTTGTGTGTTTTGAGTTTCCGAATTTTAATTTTCGTTTCTTAAGCACTTGTTTTAATTTGTTGCTTTACAGGAAGTACCTTGACCCTCAAACAAATTGATATGAGGGCCCCCGGTAATATCCCAATTTCCCATAATCGCAATATCTCGGGTAATATATATCCTAATTTCCCGGATAATCGCCCAACTTCCCAAACTAGCAGTATCACGGGTCATTTGCTAATTTTCCTTGTGAAATCCAAATATCCTGGGAAAAGTTAACGTGTATACTTAGGTTCGGGTGTAGGCTGGACGGAACCACAGACAGACGGATGCAAGAAGGCTTTGGCCCTTTGTAACTGAAGTGGCACATTTGATTCAAACGCACCTGAGAAGCTTGCTCACATAAAAACATTTTCTTTAATTGCGTCTTCAAGGGGCTGTCGACCTCCAAACCCCCGCGCAAAGCAATTCGTTGTTTGAGCAAAATTTTTGGACAGTGTGTGCAGCTTAAGTGTGAGCATCTAGTAGTCGCATTAAGGAAAGGAAAACTCAAATCTTACGGCTAGGTTCGTGACGAGATGAACCAAACCAATACCTACAGACTTTCAACATTATGTCGTACAAAAATTACAAATTTATAGTCTTTGGGCAAATGCATTTGGATTTGACGTGGAGGAAAATTGGTCAAGCACATTTGTATCATTAAATAAACTGACAGGATACAACCACATGGTATCTCTGTTTATGGAAGGGTTCATCATATTGTAGTATATTATTTGTGTTCGTTGAACTACGTTGGTATGCTAATAAGCCAACAACAAGGCTTAATTAAACAAATTTATAAATCAATTAGAAAATTTTTGTTTTATCCATCTAAAAAGTGAATTTGATTATATAAACAGAAATGCTTGTATTTGAATGCAAAGAATGGAGGGGTCGGCTTATCTGATGTGAGCATACGGATCAAGGTAAATAGGTTAATGCTTTATATCCGTTTCTTGAGTTTTATAGAAATACTTAGTTGGAGAAGAAGTTTTGTGCATTTTTATCTGCAAGTAGAACGTTTGTCACGGCGAGAGACAATGGTAAAGAATGTCCCCATCGTTTATAAAGAGATACGGTTAGCTGTGCTAGAGTCAGGTTTCCGACGAGATGGCGAATTTTGTTGGATATTTGGAAATAAACTTGTTCTTAAAAATGTAAAGGCTAAGTATGTTTATGATTTTATGGATCTCTCACCAATATAAAAGTGATACGATTTCCCTGGATCTTTTTTGGCCAGAATATTTGGGTGTTGATATTAACTATATTAAACAATCATGGAAATGGGTTAAAGCCAAATGCGTTGGTGGCAAGATGCGAGACCTTGTCTTTAAACTAAGACATAGGTGTCTATTGACTAATAGACTTGCGCATTTTACAGACCGCACCAATTTATGTTTATATTGCGAACAGTTAAATGTTCAAAATGTTGAGGACAACCCCCATCTATTTATACATTGCCCGCGTGCATATAATTTTTTCTTAGAACTGACCCCCTTTTTCTTGAATATAACGAGGACAACGTATTTCTATTTTACTGATAAATTCTTGGGAAACAACTGGAATATCCTTACAGACAAGTTTGTTTCAGCTGGGTGGTGCAACAAGCTCTGTTTGCTATTTGGAGAGCGCGTTGCTTGCTCAACTTTGAAAATGAAATTGAATCGCCGTAGGTTATTTTTAAAACAAACGTTTTTCGTTCTTTGTGCAGGTTGAAAGTAAGATTAAGAACTTCACTTTTTCAAAAATACTTCGAAGCGAGCATTGATCTGTCAAGAAACCCATTGGGTTTCAGATTAAAAGACTTTTAAAGGAAATAGACGCAATTATTTGCAACGATTATAGTGTTCTTGTGTTAACTTTCAAAGTTTAACTTATGTATGCTATAAACTGTGTTATAAACCTACGTTATAAACCAGGTGTTTGAGCAACACTTGGTAGTGTTTATGTAAGTAAACCTTGTCTCTCTCTCTAAGTGTGAGAACCGCTTAGTACGGGGGTTTGGGGGGCGGTAGCCCCCATCCTGCTTAGGGTCCCTTAAAATTGCGGGGGGTTCAGGTGGGCGGTAGCCCCTCTGAGAACGTAATTTAAAAAGGAGTCTATGTGGAGATGGAAGGTTTTATCTCGGGAAGTTGTTTTTTGTTGTGTTCTCAAAGATGCTGTGCCCCTCCAACCCCACCCCTTACTAGGCAATTACGTCTATATTGAAATTATATTAAACTCAGTTTATTGTGTATGCTTTAAATTATACCACAAATATATAGTGCATTCCGAAAAGGGGCTTTGCCGGAATTGGTGTCCGAAGGGTTAGCTAATTTTTCAACGGAAAAACTCAACATCATTTATGAGCAACGTAAAATAAAATTTATACGGCAAACATGTGTTAAATAGTACAAACGAACAATTTCACCCGACCCGTTAAGTGAGGGGTTACCGAAATTTTATTGTTCCAAAGTCCTAAAATATGCCGAGCGCAAAAGGCGGCGCCCAAAATCCCAATTTTCTGGGTAATATCCCGATTTCCCGAGCGAAAGTCTTCCGGTTCCGGTAGAATAAATTTCCTGTTTCCGATGTGTTGATCGATGATATGTAATATAGAGCGTAGACATCCATTTACTCCAGTACTACTAGGGTACAACCAGAGGTCGACATCCGGCTTCGGCAGAAAATTTACCTCCGGCTTCGGCAGAAAATTGTCCTCCGGCTCCAGTAGAACTTCTGCCGGACGTTCCGGCAGTTTTGGTAGTGAAATTTTGTATAGTTTTACAAAATTTATTTGTTTGGTACGGTTCGTTTTAATTTTTGGTACAAACTTGAGGAAAATATGGCCTAAAATTCGCAAAAAATAAACATAAAACCAAAAGATTGAACACCTTGCGTATTTGCTAAACCTAGTAAATTAAACATCAGTTTAGCTACATATGTAATTTCACTTCACTTCCGGTTTCAACTCCGGCTTCGGCAAATTTTGTTGACCTCAAGATCCGGTATTTTTCACCTTCGGTTGCACCCTGAGTATTACCAATAACCATAATTTGGCAGTTTCGGCTAAAAAATTAATAAATTTAAGCTTTTCACGTATTTTATTGAAAAATATTGCAATACTGCAATTAACAACAGCGATATAATACATATTTTACTAATCTTAAATAGTAATTTTGGCCCATGTTAAATATATATTTTACGGGCGTGATCAATGGCATATATGCAAGTCTGTGGGCTTAGTAGTGGGCCAATGTAAAGAACTGTGGCACCGCTTAAGCTTAGTCTATTGCAGCCTCTCGAAATAGTGGTCGGTCCTTCATCTATTACATATGATGCCGAACTGAAAGACTTCTACATCGCTACGTCAACGGACTCAACTATTAATCGATACCGACAGTTAAAATATTAAAATGAAATCATGACGGTGTAGCAACTTCAGCAGGCTTGTTTTCTTCAGCTGGTTTATTCCAGCCTTCAAGACCTTTGGGTAATTTTGTGTCCTCTTCAAAACTTCCAGTCCCTTCAACGAATTCCTCATACGTATGTTTTTCTGGAAAAGGTCTCGAACCTAGTAATTCGATCATATCTTCTCTGGCCAGCACTTCTTTTTCGAGCAAGCGTAGCGCAACCTTGAACAAAAGATCAATTTTATGCGTCGTTAATTTCTGTATTTTCATTAATTTGAACGGTGTGTTTCTAAAGTTATATGTTTCAAAACATAGATTCCTATTACACCCTGTCAGAATCATTATGTACAGAATATGTTTTACAACACGCAATTCTAAAAAAATATTTAACAGTCAAACAAAAAACGTGACTACAACCGCAGAATGTGCATCCAAAAAAGCAATCATTTCAGCAAAAATAATGATTTCATTCGAAAACAAAATTTAATGGCCTAAGAGAAAATGCATAACAAAAATTAACTGGCTGACACTACAAACCTTTTCGATTTCGCTTTTGTGTTTGTTAAGCAGATTCCTTGTGCGAACCAACGCTTCATTGACTAGGTTTCTAACTTCTTGATCGATCATTTGTGCAGTTTCCTCTGAATACGGTTTGTCGAACACCATGTCGCCTTGTTGTGGTGTGTCGAACGAAAGTGGACCGACTTTTTCATTCATTCCAAACTTCACAATCTACAGTAAGAACATTAAAGTATAGAAATTAAAATATGCATAATAATATGACCATAATTAAAATCTATGGCTAGATACCTTCAGTCATTGCACAAGTGTTATCAGTTGCTGATTCAAGCCCGTTATCATGGCTCATTCCACGGAAACTAACTAAGGCTCTGCCCAAAACTAAGATTTCAGTTAAGCAACATTTCGGTTTTTTCGCTGAAGTACATGCCAAACATCTTTAAATAATAATAGTTCAGTGACTGTTCGGCAGGTAAACATGTCGTAGCCCAAGCCGTACGTAATATTCTTCTATTGAAGGCAGGAGCCAATCTTTAAGACGATAGTTTTCCCACAACGCATGAATGTCTCGAGAAATAGTAGAACGCATCAGCGAATAGTATACACATCAGTGAATGAAACGTTGCTTATATCTTTTGGCAATAACAAATCACAAGGTTTTAACCTACATCTGAAAATTTATATTTCAAATACAAATTATTTACCACTTTGTGTCCAAAGGTCACAGTGTGATAGCCTAACTAAAATTGATTGTACTTATGCTTAAGCTACATACCAATTCTAATTTTTGCAACACATAGCCAATAACCTGAGAATATGCCATTTGCGTAATCTTCTGCAAATCATCTTGCGCTCCTGTTGTTATGCGTTTAAAAAATATTTCCTCTGACACGCGACCTCCAAGCGTCATGCACATCCTGTCCAACAGTTGTTCCTTTGAGTACAAATATTGTTCTTTAGGTAAATACTGAGCGTATCCAAGACCTTTCCCTCGAGGTATAATTGATACCTGTTAAAAATCAGGTTAAAAAGTGTTGCCTTGGGTGCTAGAGGGGGATGATCCTTTGTGAATATTAATTACAATATTAATTCCCCATTCTACCTGAATATCCATGCATCTATCTTAAAAATTGTTTCAACAACCAGCACATCGAGCAAATAAATTGATTCAGCAACCAGACCAAGCCAATTAGTAAACAACATGTTCCTAGTAAGATTTCATTGGCAATGACAAAACTATATTATTCGGATATTTTGTGAATGAGTGGGCAATCCCATTATTATCTCCCACAACATTTTCAAAACACAATAAAAATCAATATTGAAAAATCTAAATTCTTGGCTTTGGCTTTCAGAAATAAGGCTGACAATACAACGTCAGCTCGAAATGACGCAAAGGGTTAAATTAACGCAAGCACAACTGAGTAGACCTTTCAAAAATCAGTATTGCGCACCTTTAGTAGCGGATCAGCGTGTTCCAAAAACCAACCCGCAACAGCGTGACCTGCTTCGTGATACGCAACTGTTTTCTTTTCTTCTGGTTGTAACACCTGTGTTTTCTTTTCCATACCTAAAAACAATACCAACCAGTCAATAACTATACAGCGAACCGCACATAAGCTTAGTTTGCGCCCTTATATAAATAAGTTGAAATTCGGCTGTTGTCATGAGTTACCAAATAGGGTCCACTGATGTCTTACTATGTACAGTTCATAATTATAAAATTCACCGTGGCCTCAAAAACTGTCAGGTGGATGTTAACAGCCAACGTGACATTTTTTGTTGCATGGGTGCATTTTTATTGTGGATGGCACATTATTGCAACTTTTGTAATGTTTCTGAATGTAATTCCCGTTTAAGCAAAGCTTAATTTCTCTCCTAAGCTGCCTTATGATTACCGAGAACTGTATTAATTTTGTTTAATTTACATGACGACGATCGTTATAATTTTGTTTACGCCACAGCTAGGGTGATAATATAGTGTTCTAAAATTATATTATATACTATTATAGCAGTGGATGTTATGAACCAAACACACGGAAATATATAAAAAGCTCAACTAAACTTTTATAACGATCTCACCTGCGACTACTCTTTCAATAGCTTGTTCAAAATTTTTCATTGTTATCGTATCGCCCATATCGCGCGCAGCAATTAAAGCAGCTTCGTTGCATACGTTGGCTACATCGGCACCTAAACATTGGTAACAAAATTAGACGCAAAACGGGATACAATCATGAACTCCATAGCAAACCCAGCTTCGTATTCCCTGTACAACCAACGGGCTTCCTGAACAACTACAAACTGCATGATTAAGCCATGTATTAATAAATATCAATAGTTTCCGTTTAGCACTGGTCAGAGCAGAACAGTCAGCACCACTGCATGTGTCGGTAATCACCAAAACAAAACTTTATAATACACAGTACATACCAGTAAATCCAGGCGTAAGGGCTGATAGTTTCCGAGCAAGGTCATCTTTATCTACCGATGTTGTTAAAGGCGCTAGGTGAACTTTAAATATTGAGGCACTGAAACGTGAAACTTAAACTGTATTCTTAATCAAAATGCAAACGCATAACAAAACTGTTATGCGTTGAAATAAAAACAACAATCAATTCTACGTTTGGTTAAATGCAAAAAGTAAACAAACTACATTTTTATTTTGCACAGCTACCGTAGGAATTCACTGGACTTGGTTAACTTAATATTGGTCAAAAATTTACCGTCCTTTGATATCAGGAGCACCAACATAAATTTGCCTATCGAATCGTCCGGGACGCAGCAGAGCTTTATCAAGTATATCCATCCGATTTGTTGCAGCCATCACAATTACTTTGGCTTGGTCGGTAGTAAAACCTGGTATAACAAAGTAAAGTGTCTCAATTTTCAAACTTAATACACAGCATACCATGATGCAAACCAAAACAACATACAAAATAATAACCCAAGTAGATAACAATGTGTAGTTTCTCTACAAAACTAAAAACAGTGCAAATAACATTTTTAAAAGAAAAACAAAACAGTATATCCTATTTCGGCAGATATTGAAGCATAATCCATTTCAGACAATGGAAAGACACAACACTCACCATCCATTTCTACAAGCAACTGATTGAGTGTATTTTCTTGTTCTGAATTGCCTCCGAGACGACCACCCCCCCTTTTACGACCAACCGCATCTATTTCATCGATAAAAAGAATGCACGGTGCATGAGAGCGTGCCATTGCAAACATATCACGCACCTGAACACAGCGAATATAATGTTACAGTTCACTTTGTTCTGTATAAACTAGAATATGAACATTGGGTGATAAAAATAAGATTGTAATCTCGGAGACATCCCATGACTGCGTTTTAATTACACCATTAACAAGTTTGATGTCCTTCATCTGTTCCAACGCAAACTCATATAAAGAAGAAAATAGTATTACACACTAATATCACAATACCATTTTTCGTGGTTCTATTTTACGCATTGAATAAATATTTGAACGGTAGTAAAGGTACCACTTACACGCGCTGGCCCAACTCCAACAAACATTTCTAAAAACTCAGAACCACTGATTGTAATAAATGGCACGTTGGCTTCTCCTGCAGTTGCTTTAGCCAACAGTGTTTTTCCTGTGCCAGGAGGTCCAGTGAGCAAAGCGCCCTAAATTGCTACAAACTTGTGTCAATTTTTTATGGTTCATGCAGTTAAACTGATTCGGCATCACCGCTACTTCTTTTCATACCAGTATGAATTAAGCTTCCCAAATGCTTGACAACGTTTAATCTTGAGCACAATGTCATAAAACTACAACAAAACCATTCCGGGCGGCTGTTATAAAATAGCAAACACCAAAATTTCTAAATTGAGTTAAAATAAAATCCTTGCATGGCGAACAATGCATACCGCAACCAGATTGGAACCACACCAACCTTAGGGATTTTCGCACCAAGATTGATGTACTGTTGCGGGTTTTTCAGAAAATTAACGAATTCCATTATTTCGATTTTTGCTTCTTCACAACCCGCCACGTCCCTAAACAGTAAGTGATATTTTTAAAAAATACCGCCTGCACTACGTTTATAAACAATATTAGTTGACGTGGTGACTAAATATATCTAGTATCATAGCCCAAACAAATTTGAAAAATACACAGCCATCACAGAATCGTGATTACACTTTTTAGAGCCTGATATAACAGCGACTTCTATTTTTGAATGCCATAATTCAAAGCCAGATTTTGTAAATTTTAAAATAGTCGCTAAGCTATATCACTAACTGTAATAGGCTAACTACAGCAAATATCACGATACATACACCTCTTGTTACGACAAATTTTATAAATTTTAAAACTAGCGCTCACCTATACCATAAAACCTGATTGACCACCAACTACAGAAAATTTCACTATACATACATCTGTGTTGTTTTGAAGAACGTTATGCTAACCTAAATGCAACCTTCACGTCCCCTTTCTTTATTAAGCGGGCAGGACTTTGTCCGAAATTAAAAAGCCCTCGAGAACCACTGCGGCGTCCACCTGATCTCATACCGCCTATTCCCATGCCTCCACCAAGAAAACGAAACAACAGAATTAGTAACACAAACGGTGCGATTGTCTCAAGAACTCGCAACCTAAAATGAAACAAAACTTGGTAAAAAGCGCCTTCAATCTGAACTAAACTGAGCTCAACGCTAAAATATTGTAACTAACAGGAGTCTACACTGAACGTTAAAACAACAGTTGACAAAAACCAAAATATAGTAATTTTCACACAAAGCTAGTCTGTATTTCACTGTCCCAGATGATATTAGAAAAGCGACATCCTGTAAGGTCTGATGAATGCAAGCCATTTAGCCATTAAATCACTTAACAGAAATATACAACTTAGCTTATTACCATGCACCATAATCTCGGTAAACTACAGGAACATAATTCTTGGGATCAACTCCATACGCCGCTTGAGTATTCTCTAGGTTGCGCTCAAACGCGTCGATGCTTCCTATTGTAAACCAAGGTCTACCCTGAATAATAAACTTATGTTACAAAACAAAATTTATGCGGAAACTGTCCCAGCAGCTACACAACATGTATTCAAGATTATAAAAAATTATACCATTGGTATGAAAGCTTCGAGATCAACGTACTAATACAGCAATAGGTGTATTAACCGCTTTTTCAGATAGGTACCTAAAGCTTCAAAAAAAGTAATACTTACTGTAAAAAGCGCATTTTTGCTAATCCGGAAGATAACTAGACGACAAAAATGCTAATATACAGTTATTATCATGCCATGTGAAACATCTGCATATTAAAGAGAAACTACAGCAAACGTGTGTTTGATCTATTACCTCTCCAATATCTCCAGGCGTAAGTATAACGCGAGCCCATTTTTTGTCGACGACTTCGACTTTCTCGACCTAAATTTAGGAAAATCAAACCAGGCGCAACGCATGGTGATGTCAAGTCACACTCCTTTAAACTCATTACTGAAGGATTTCAAAAGATCAAGTACAAACACATAAAACTTTGAAGACGCACACCACTGGCATAGCAAGAAAAAATTCAAGGGAGGGCACAGCCTGCTATTATATGACTGTATTATCGAACGTGATGACAGAAGCAAGTTTATAAATCTAAATTGTAAGCTTGATATTGTGCTGAATAAAGAACAAGCATGAAAAATTTCACATATGGAATCAAAATAGACGGCAGACAAATTCTTAACTTTTTCACTCACCCTGCCACGCGATAAGTAATTGTTGACAAAATCGACATAGGTAATTTCTTTATAATCTGCTTGCGTGTATAAATACCATATAGCTGCAACAAATCCAGCTAAACCCAAATATCCAACCATTTGGTTTGGTTCAGGATTTGATTTGTCACCAGACCCTGGCGAACCACCGAACATTTTTCGAAAATCCGAAGACCTAAAACCATACATCACACAGTTTAAAACAGCGATACAACGTTCAATAACGTATTTTGCATTGTATTAACATTGTTATTACCAGTCGTAGTGGAACTACATGTATTGAGCGAAGCCCGAACACACGTAAGCAGTTAAGCTAATATGCAAATTAGTTATTAGCTAACTATTCAGTTATTGGTTTAGAAGGTTTGTAAACAATTTATTCAGATTCCTCGCACCCCATAACCTTCCGTAAACACTAATAATTATAGAAATAATTTAGAAAGTCCTAGTTTTGTCTTGCCAATTGAGCTAATATGCAAATTAGCTATTAGCTAACTATTCAATTCTCGGTTTTAGACGTTTGTAAATAATTTATTCAGATTCATCGCACCCAAATACCTTCAGTAAACCCTAATAACTATAGAAATAATTTAAAAAGTCCCAGTTTTGCCTTGTCAATTAAGCTAATACAATTATATTTGGAGGTTTGTACACAATTTATTCAAATTCCTCGAACCTAAAAACTCCTTGGTGCTGAAATTATATTGCTTTTAACCTTAATAATTAGTGAAATATTGTAAAAAGTCCTAATTTAAGCTTATAAACTATACTAATATGCAAATTATCTATTAGCTAACTACTCAATTATCGGTTGCAGATTTCGCGCACCCAAAAACTGTTTAATGCTGAAATTAGATTGCTTGTAACTGTAATACTGGCTTCTCCACAGCGGGGGCCCAGCACTTTTCGAAATTTTCATTTTCCCCCGGCGAAAATTTTGCCGCCCCCAGGAAAGGCCCCAGACTTTTTTTGAGGCGGACATTCGGCAAAATGTGATTTTATATTACGCTGAGTACTCATAATTTTTTAACAGCGTTGCAAATACCGGTAGTAACTAGTACAATTCAATAATGAACTGAAAAAAGCACAATTATATAAAGACCGTTTCAGGGCATACAGCATTCGAAAGTACCTTGCAGCAACAAGTTCAACCCGCCTGAGCCTTATGATAAACTGAAGCTGTGACTAATATATAAAATATATGTTAATCACAGTTTCAATTATAGATTATCTATATTTTATATAATTGTGCTTCTTTCAACTTCTGGTAAAGTTGTCAGTAATATTAGTTAAAATTATTGTTATTAGCGTTTGCGGGGAATTTTTGTCATGTTGAGCGATGAGTAATCTTCAGTTGAGTTGGAAACACGATCTAGAATAAAAAAATGGTCCAAAAAGTAGGCTTGCAACATTTTGAGCTTGCCCCCCAGGACCCCCCAAATCATCTGGGCCCCCCCTGGAAAACTGCCTCACAGCAAAATTAGCTGACCCCCAGGAAACTCCTGCCCCCCCCCCATGAAACGCCCCCTGGCGGAAATTTTCAAGCTGTGGAGAAGCCAGTAATAATTAGTGAAATAATGTAGAAAGTCCTAATTTAGGCTTAATAATTAATTATGCAAATTAGCCTGTACTAATAAATGGCTTAAAATTTTAAAACCCCAATTAGAGGTTAACACTAAAGGATAATTGGCTTTCAAACAAAAAAGTTTATCAGAATCGGTTGAGCCGTTCCTGAGATTCTTTTCGGACGGACAGACGGACGGACGGACATCCACCTTTCTACCCTAGAGTATAAAACATAAAACGTTTCGCAAAACTCCAAGCTTTGCTCGGAGTTTCGCTTCGCTCAATGAAGGTATTAAATTATTATGAACATGAATTTCAGCTACGCCAATCACCAGTCCCCACTGATAGCATTAGCAAAACAACTTAACCAAACGAGAAATCAAATGTTGTCGTTGGCTTCTGTGCAGGCTCACTCTTACTTTGCGGAGGAGATTCTGCAGGACCTAGAATTCAGAAACAGAGATTAAAAGCAATAAAAATAAGTTTGTAACGTTTCAAGTAAACACCCGAAATCAGAAGTTTCTGAAATTTGAAAATATGCAAACCTAATCAAGCAAGCATTTTCGGTGCAGTTGATTTCTCAAGCTTCTTGCGAACCGCTTAGACTTTGTAGTTTGAAATGCTAGCACATGGATGTATAATACGCACATACATCGTTCTTGCAATGGGACGGCCACAGCTTTTGTTAACGTATGTACTAAGCCTCAACCAATATGAAAAAACAAAATTGTTATCTGGTTGACTAAACATATTTTTTGCTGCGTTGTCCCTGCAGATTTTTGTATCGGATGTTTTTAATGCTGCCCTTGCCAGAATTTTACTCAATTCTTATTTCTTTATTTCAAATACGAAATGCTAAACACTGTAACACCGACACCCATCTCATCTTTAGAGCTGCGTTAAATTGATATATAAGTTTGTAACTCACTCACTGGTAGATCTCTAATTTACCTTTAGAATCAGCATCTTTAGGTTCTTGGGAGCGTTTTTCCGTCACTGGATGATGTACTTTTTGTTCACCGACATTCTTCTTTTTTTCGGGATCGAAAAACTTCCCAAATCCTTTGGGAACATCTCCCGATGACAGCACGTGACTTAAACAACGAACGACAGGAACCGATGTCGAACAGCACGGCTTTGCAACGTCGTGTATGATCGCACTTTCACTACCGCTCGAAGCCTGAACATTCACAAAATAGACTATCGCACAATTCTATGCATTATAATCTAATCGCAGCCTCAATGACAAATGGGTGTCTTACTCTCGGTAAGATCGATTCTCTGCATGTCTCGGTTAGGGCAGAATTCGGATTGAAATTAGGGATGTGCCGATACCAAAATTTTTGCCGATGCCGATCCGATTCTTATTTTGAATTTTGCCAATGCCGAACCGATGCCGATGCGTACTTTATTGCACCATGCTTAATAATCAAAAAACTTAACTCTAACCATCAAAAACTATTTTAATTTTGTAGGAATGGTTCATTTCAAGTAAATTTTTCAAATACAAACGCAAGAGAGATAACAGTTTTCCTGACCAAACACACTGATATGCGTCCAGCAATAAAATTGATAGCATTTCAACTTACTGTTATGCGCAAACAGTATTGGCAAAAAATCAGCAATTATTTTTGCAGTGGCGATGTCGATACTCACGTAAACTGCCGACTATTACCGATTCCGAAGCCGATTAATCGGCATATCTCTTATTGAAATGTTACACAGTTGTGTTCTCCAATTTTGTGAAGCATCCATAGGTATAGTTGAGATCAGAAAGCTATATATACCTGCACAACTCTTCCGATAAATGTTGAAAAGAATCTATAATTACGATAAATATTTCGCCATACAGCCTTTGATCTATACATTCGATTGATGCAAATCATAGGATAGTCGTTAATTTTAAGATATATAAATATTTTAATAATTTGCTGTAAACGATATATACGAGTTCAAGTTTTGAAGAAGATTCGCAAGCGAAGCGCGTTGCACATGCTTGTCCCAGTGCATATACAATGCATTCAATGTACAGTGCGACCTATGTTGAATGCATGCCGACAGCATATGCGTCGAGATGCAGTCGTTGATAAAAAAACTGAAGAAGCGGGCAGTGTAGCTGGATGCGACCGATATTAATTTACCTGGTACCGGAACATGGGCCGGACAGTGAATTTTCTACCAGAACGGATATTAACCAGCTACAGCTTCTAAATTTGTGCACTGTTTCTGAAGTATCTGAGTCGCACCAAAGTATTTGTTTACTGAATTAGAATTATCTTGAATATTACCTTTTTATTTTAGTTTATTACCATCAATATATGGTAGGTTTATGTCGGATACGGATATCCGGTTTAACGCTGTTTAAAAATAACAAAATCAGCCCAACGCACTGAGCCTCATCCAAACAAGAAACGGCGCACATAATGATTACTAGGATGATTGATAATCTCATTCAAGTTTACTTACCACCTTTATAGATTCGGTGCAGAAAACTAAACGAACTTCTGATGCAGCCAAAAGTAAAATTACATGGTAAACAACTCCTCAACCAGGGTGGTACCGAATCCACGATTTGACCGAATCCGAATCCAGCGCTAATTTGCCGAATCCGAAACCGAATCCGAATCCTGCATGTTGCA
>JASANG010003138.1:0-14479 GCA_030248215.1 Enoplolaimus lenunculus
GACGTTTTTCAGGATTGTTCCCGGCCAACAGACACCATAAGTCAATATTTTATATAGTTGTTAATACAAATTATCCGTATAGTCACAAAATTTGTAGTTCCGAATCCGATTTCGGTATGATCCAGTTCCGCTGTGCTCCCTGATATTACGTATCATCATTATATATGAACACTTAATCCCTATTTGTCATAAATAATTACGTATAATTTTATAAGAACGGTTGATTACAATTAATTTTTTCAAATACAAACGCAAGAGTGATAACAGTTTTCCTGACCAGAAATGAAATTTATTGCATCCCAACTGACTATTATGTGCAAAAAGTATCGGCAAAGAATTGGCAATTTTTTTGCAGTGCCGATGCTGATACTCACGAAAACTGTCGTTGAAGTAAGCAAGATTATAAATAAAATTTTAAAATTATAAATTTTTTTCATAATTACGAACAGATATTCTTGAAAAAACACAAACTATGAAAAACATAGAAACTATCAAAAAAGTGTTTGAAATTTATTTTGAAAATTACGAGCATATATTCTTGTAAAACACAAAATTCGGTGATGACCAAAAATTGACCGAGACCGCCCATCCCTGATTATTACCGATGTAGGTTAATCGGCACATACCTAATTTCCAGCTGCTTAGTGCTTAATGAAGAGTGTTGAAATTCCCTTACGTACCCAGTACCCACATACCTATGACGATTAATCGGCACACCCCAGGAAAAAGTGAAAATTTTCAAAATTCTGCCCGTCTGTCCGTCTGAAAAGAATCTCAAGAACGGCTAAACCGATTTTGATAAGCTTTTTGTTTGAAAGCCAATTATCCTGGGGTGTTAACCTCGCATTGGGGTTTTAAAATTTTAAGCTGTTTATTAGCTACAGGCTACTTTGCATAATTAGTTAAGCCTAAATTAGGATTTTCTACATTATTTCACTAATTATTACAGTTACAAGCAGGGTGCAACCGGAATTACAATTTACCGGAACCGGAATTTGAAAATTTTACCGGAACCGGAAAATGAAAAATGCATTTCACCAAAAATTTCATTTTAATCTCATTTTTTGCTCTATTATTTGTGAAATAACCTTAGTCGAACATAGGTATTTATTTTATTTGTTGTATTTTAGATTTTCATCATCGACTGAAGTGAAATCCACCATCAATGGCTTATATTCGGAGTACAAGTGGCTTTCAAAAGAGATTCTTAAAAATTAGCAAAGTTAATAAAACGGCCAAATTATAATACCGGAATTTTTAAATCCGGTAAAAATTTACCGGAACCGGAACCGGAAGGTGAAAAAATGCCGGAACCGGAATTTCGGTTGCACCCTGGTTACAAGCAATGTAATTTCAGTATTAATGGGTTTTTGGGTGCGAGAAATGGGCATTAACCGTTTATAAACATCCAAAATCGATAATTGACTAGTTAGCTAATAGATAATTTGCATATTAGCATAGTTTATAAGCCTAAATTAGGACTTTTTATAATATTTCACTAATTATTAAGGTTAAAAGCAATATAATTTCAGTATTAAAGGTTTTCCGATGCGAGGAATTTGAGTAAATTGTTTGCAACCCTCCACAAGTGATAATTGTTAGTTAGCTAATAACTAATTTGCATATTAGCTTAATTGATAAGACAAAACTAGGACTTTTTAAATTATTTCATTAATTATTAGGGTTTACTGAAGGTTTTCGGGTGCGAGGAATCTGAATAAATTGTTTACAATTATCCAAAACCGATAATTGAATAGTTAGCTAATAGCTAATTTGCATATTAGCTTAATTGACAAGACAAAACTATGACTTTTTAAATTATTTCATTAATTATTAGGGTTTACTGAAGGTTTTTGAGTGCGAGGAATCTGAATAAATTGTCTACAAACCTTTAAAGGCGATTATCGAATAGTTAGCTAATAGATAATTTGCATATTTGCTTAATTGACAAGACAAAATTAGGACTTTTTAAAATATTTCAATCAGGGTGCAACCGGAATTACAATTTACCGGAACCGGAATTTGAAAATTTTACCGGAACCGGAAAGTGAAAAATGCATTTCACCAAAAATTTCATTTTAATCTTATTTTTTGCTCTATTATTTGTGAAACAACCTTAGTCGAACATAGGTATATATTTTATTTGTTGTATTTTAGATTTTCGTCGTCGACTGAAGTGAAATCCGCCATCATTTGGCTTATATTTGGAGTACAAGTGGCTTTTAAAAGAGATTCTTAAAAATTAGCAAAGTTAAGAAAACGGCCAAATTATAACACCGGAATTTTTAAATCCGGTAAAAATTTACCGGAACCGGAATTCCGGTTGCACCCTGTCAATAATTATTAGGGTTTACTGAAGGTTTTTGAGTGCGAGGAATCTGAATAAATTGTTTACAAACCTCCAAAACCAACAAATGAATAGTTAGCTAATACCTAATTTGCATATTAGCTTAACTGCTTACGTGTGTTCGAGCTTCGCTCAATACATGTAACACTATGACTCTTATTTTAATGCTTTTTTCGAAGTTTTGCGTTTTCACAGTTTTTTGTGTTTTTTCAAAATAATTGCTCATAATCAGGGTGCAACCGGAATTCCGGTTCCGGCATTTTTGCACCTTCCGGTTCCGGTAAATTTTTACCGGATTTAAAAATTCCGGTGTTATAATTTGGCCGTTTTCTTAACCTTGCTAATTTTTAAGAATCTCTTTTGAAAGCCACTTGTACTCCGAATATAAGCCATTGATAATGGATTTCACAGCAGTCGACGACGAAAATCTAAAATACAACAAATAAAATAAATACCTATGTTCGCCTAAGGTTGTTTCACAAATAATAGAGCAAAAATACGATTAAAATGAAATTTTTGGTGAAATGCAGTTTTCACTTTCCGGTTCCGGTAAATTGTAATTCCGGTTGCACCCTGTCATCCACATTTATAACGTCTACGCTATGTTAAAAAATTCGTCAGTCTATTCGGTTTGCCTTGGATCAAAAACAACACTATAGGTTTGACTTAGGGTTGTACTGAGCGTGTTTTGAGACTGGGATGTGTCCGGAGCCTTTTCAAAGGGTATGGGAACACTACCCAAGTGAAAAATAAAGTAAAAAAGAAAGTTTGGCGGCGTGCCGAGCAGATAAAAATATTCAAAACTTCTGTTAAAAAATCTTCTCGGTAGGTTTTGTCTCGGTCTCGTTTTTTTGACCGAGATCGCCCATCGCTGGTTGCCACCCTGCTATACGCAAAAAGTATCGGCAAAGAATCGACAGTTTTTGTAGTGCCGATGCCGATACTCACGAAAACTGTCGTTGAAGTAAGCGATGGATGATGAATAAAATTTGTGAAATTATGAAATTTCATAGTTGCGCAATAATTACGAACAGATATTCTTGAAAAAACACAAACTATGAAAAACATAGAAACTATCAAAAAAGTGTTTGAAATTTATTTTGAAAATTACGAGCATATATTCTTGTAAAACACAAAATTCGGTGATGACCAAAAATTGACCGAGACCGCCCATCCCTGATTATTACCGATGTAGGTTAATCGGCACATACCTAATTTCCAGCTGCTTAGTGCTTAATGAAGAGTGTTGAAATTCCCTTACGTACCCAGTACCCACCCACGTCGTTAGTGCGATATATATCTCCATCTTTTAGAGGGTATATGTAGTGATAAATATTTATGCGGCGACAGGATTCAACAGGTTTGTTGTTAAGTGACATATATGTACGTATCAGGCAAGGTGGAACAGGGTTCGGCAAAACATCAACGGTCGGCTCCGGTATTTTTCAATCTTCCTTTCGGATATTTAATGCTCATCCTAAATCGTATGACATAACTATAATCACAAGAGTGCAAGCGCAATTCCGATTCAGAACGAGTTCCGCTTCCGATTGCCAGGATGTTCGGTCTAGGTCAAAAACCAGACCCGAGACCGAGACCCGACAAATGAGAGCGAGACTGTTTGGTCTCGGTCTCAGTCAGTTTAATTAATTTTTTTCTAACAAAAGTTTTTAATGTTTTTTGTACTTCTGTGACATTCTAGCATAATAAAATGTTGCGTCTGTTCAGAATTTATAATATTAAATAGAGATGTGGCGACACCAAAATTTTTACCGATGCCCACGCCGATTCCAACTTCAGTACACTGTGCTTAATAAGCAGATAGAATACTACATTACATATTATATGAAGGCTTAAACCCTATCCATCATAAACGATTATAGTTTTATAAGAACGGTTAATTTCAATTAATTTTTTCAAACACAAACGCAAGAGAGGTAACAATTTTCCCAAGCAGACACACTGGTGTGCGCACAGAAATTAAATTGATAGCATTTCGACTGATTGTTATATGCAAAATGTATCGGCAAAAATCGGCAATTTTTTTGCAGTGCCGATGCCGATACTCACGAAAAGTGCCGATTATTACCGATGCCGATTAATTGGCACATCCCGTAATATTAAAACAAAAATTACCGCAAAATTTTATTTTTAGCAAAGACACGCTGACAAGCACAGATACAAAAGTATAACACGACCGACGCCAAAGGCGGCGATAAAGTATAAAACGCTTTCACTGTCAAAACTACTTTGAATGTTTTTTCGTACTTCTGTGTCATTCTAGCACAATAAGATGTTGCATCTGTTCAAAGTTTATAATATTAAACACAAAAATTACCGCAAAATTTTATTTTTAGCAAAAAGACGCTGACAAACACAGATACAGAAGAAATATACTACCCACATCAAAGCCGACGATAACGCGAGTATTTTCTATTTCTCCTGAGACCTACTTTTATGCTAGGATTCGAACTCCAGTGACTGGAGTGGGAGGCGTATACCATCACCACTGAGCTATAGGAGCTTGACGCTCGAGCCCAAGGGGGCTCTCACGTCTTGTGGTGATTTAGTACTATGTATACGTGTTGCAATTGTTAAACACGGTGCCATATATACTATTTAACGTATATACACTGCGCTGAGTTGCCTACAGGCAACTCAGTGTAAGAAGGGGTTAAACTCTAATAATAGTAAACGCTTTTTAGCGTTTAGCAAAATTATATTTTAGCGTTAATTGGAACTTTTAAATTTTTGGCACGACTCCTTAAATGTCATCAGAAATACAACGATCTGTGTTTTGACATTACTAAAAACAGCAAAAAATCATAG
Source organism: Enoplolaimus lenunculus (assembly GCA_030248215.1). Classification (NCBI taxonomy): domain Eukaryota; kingdom Metazoa; phylum Nematoda; class Enoplea; order Enoplida; family Thoracostomopsidae; genus Enoplolaimus; species Enoplolaimus lenunculus. Next base: position 5,177 of record JASANG010003138.1, read on the forward strand.
TCAAAAATCAACAAATACAACTGACGGCCGTGTATTGTGAACATTGAGCAGAAAAAAACGGGAACTTGTCTTTCTCCTATGGTCTCGGTTTGAAGCCGACCGAGACTCAAAAAACCGAGACCGAGATCAGCCAAATCCACAGACTTACCGAGACCGAGACTGCACATCCCTGCCGATTACAGTTTGCACAATCAATTGGAATCAGAATTTGACATTTTTATATTAGGCGTACGTACTTGTCATGATATATATGTATGGTGCATAAAAATTCTGCATCATTAATTTCTTAAATTGTTTTCGATGAGTTAACTTATCAATAATTGATTGTAGTTTAGCTTTACAGAACCGAAAAATGACCGAAACCGTCCATCCTGCTATGATTGATATTATTTATGCTAAGATTTAGACTTCTAGAGTTATTTACGCTGAAGTTTATACGTACTTAGCCTTAGAATAGTAGGAATATGCTGAGATGTATACTGTTACGCCCCTAAAAATAACACTGGTCATCTTTATTAGGTTTTCCAGCGTTTTTGTAACACAACAAAGATCCGTAGTGAGCGTACACGGTACATGCATACATTACCATTACTTGTATGACAGTAAAAATATGTAAAAGTAAGTAAATCAGTTTCACGGTAGATGGTATAAATACACCAGTCGTAGTAGGACTACATACTTGTGATACGTTGCAATTCATCTATTAAATTGCTTTCGATGAGTTAAGTTATCAAACTAGTATGCAAATTAGCCAGGGTGCAACCGGAATTCCGGTTCCGGCATTTTTTCACCTTTCGGTTCCGGTTCCGATAATTTTTTACCGGATTTAAAAATTCCGGTGTTATAATTTGGCCGTTTTCTTAACTTTGCTAATTTTTAAGAATCTCTTTTGAAAGCCACTTGTACTCCGAATATAAGCCATTGATGGTGGATTTCACTTCAGTCGATGATGAAAATCTAAAATACAACAAATAAAATAAATACCTATGTTCGACTAAGGTTATTTCAAAAATAATAGAGCAAAAAATAAGATTAAAATGAAATTTTTCGTGAAATGCATTTTTCACTTTCCGGTTCCGGTTAGGGTAAAATTTTCAAATTCCGGTTCCGGTAAATTGTAATTCCGGTTGCACCCTGAAATTAGCTATTAGCTAACTATTCAATTATCGGTTTTGAAGGTTTGTAATGTAAACAATTTATTCAGATTTCTCGTATATACTCAAAAACCCTTAACTGCTGAAATCAGATTGATTGTAATTGTAACCCTAATAATTAGTGAAATACTAGGGAACGACCGGATCCAAAATTTTGCATTTACCGAATCCGGATCCGGATCTTAAAAGTCAGATCCGGCCCGGATCCGGATCTTACTAGCTGGATAATTTTTCAATACCTAACGTATGTAAATTACAAAAAATTCAACTGATTCTTTTGCAAAATTAGTCAACAAAACTTGCAACTAAAAAAGAAGTCTTTAAAATTTTTATGGTTGTTCTTCTTCCACAACAACACTGGTCTCCACGTGGATGTCATTAACCTGACATTCCAACAGATCATTAATGCTCACGCAGTGCTTATTAGATTACGTACGCATAGTTGAAATACATACACCAATTTTGGTATGTTTTTGTATATCAAATTTCGGATCCGGAGATCCGGTAGCTTATTTTACCGGATTCGGATCCGGATCTTAAAAATTGCAGAGATCCGGCCCGGATCCGGATCTCGGATCCGGTCGATCCCTATGAAATACAGTAAAAAGTCCTAATTTAGGCTTAACCAAATATGCAAATTATGCTGTAGTTAATAAACGATTTAAATTTTTAAATCCCCATTGCGATGTTCACACCCTAGAATAATAAGCATTCAAACAAAAAGTTTATCAAAATCGGTTTAACGGTTCCTGAGATTCTTTTCGGACGGACGGACGGACATCACCTTTGGCCCCTGAGTACAAAACATAAAACGCTTCGCGAAACTCCGAGCTTCGCTCAGAAATGTTGATTTCAATTTTTTGCAATTTTTAAAAAAACATCCGGCAATTTAAAATGCAGGGTCCGGCAGAAATCGACCGGATATTCGATTCCGGTTTAATGCCCGGCAAGATATTTGCAGTTGTGGTCCCAAACGACTTTGCTTTTGAAAAGTTACTAAACTGTATATTCTAGGCTAGATATAACCTTTTTAGCCTGCCTAAAAATAGTGCTAGGCAAATTTTCAAACATGTGATTTTTTGAAAATGCAGTTTTTTCAAATTTTTGGTATGTGGGTATAGCAACGAAATAAATTTATAGCATCTTCTGGTAGACTTTTAATGGGCTTTTCAACAGTACCAAATTTTCTATGATTACGGCTCTGTTCAGTATTTGGTGGGTATTTGCAATTGTTCAATTTTTATAGGACGAAAAATTCATTTTAATTTTCTTTTTTGCAATATTATTGTTGAAATGACCGTTAGTTGGAGATAGGTACATATTCACTTTATCTGCTGTATTTTAGCTTTCATATATAATTCACGGAAGTGCAATCTACCTTCAATGGTTTATTTTCGGCGATTGTCAACGTTTATATACTATATGAATGAAATTATTGAATTTTATCGTCATTTTTTAGTAAAATATCTTAATTTCCACCGATCAAAATATAATACGTACCAGGATTTTTAATTTCGGTAAAAATTTACCGGAACCGGAAGGTCAAAAAATGCCGGAACCCGAATTTCGGTTCCACCCTCATATCTTGACAAAAAATTAAATTTAGTTCTTTCTAATTTTATTCTACGTATATATACTTCCTATAAAAGTCTTAGTATTAATTAGGCTGTTTAAAATGCTAATTTTAATCATTTTGAACAAAATTCACATCGAAATATTGTGGTTTCCGTTATATGTAACATAATATTAAGTTAATATACCATACGTACCTACCAGGGTGCAACCGGAATTACAATTTACCGGAACCGGAACCGGAATTTGAAAATTTTACCGGAACCGGAGCCGGAACCGGAAAATGAAAAATGCATTTCACCAAAAATTTCATTTTAATAGTATTTTTTGCTCTATTATTTGTGAAACAACCTTAGTCGAACATAGGTATTTATTTTATTTGTTGTATTTTAGATTTTCGTCGTCGACAATCGTTTATGGTGTAAGGTTTAAGTCTTTGCACAATGATGTAAAGTAGTATCCTATCTGTTCCTTAAGCATGGTGTACGTACCTACTAAAGTTGGAATCGGCATCGGCAAAAAGGTATCGGCACATCCCATTTTCAGCAATAAATATGCCATGTAGAATACAGGAGCCGGATATCCAGTTTTACGTACCTTAATCGTATTTTCAGGCAATGCTGGCTACTCGCACCAAGCCAATGGAGGTCTTGTATTAATGCAGGATAATACGATGAGTATGACTGGAGGAGTGCCTCAAAACGCGGCTTCTCATTCTCACGCGTTCTCGAGAACGGCATATGATCAGTGGAGCTCGTCGCAGCCACAACTTGTAAGTATGCATTACTTATGTAACCAGTTGAAGTTCTGGAATGCTTATTAGTTTTATAGCGGAATACGTTGTTCACGGTTAAGTAAAATACCTTCGAAAAACCGCTTAATGTCTTTAAGAATCAGGGTTCTGCCCACAAATCGGCATTGGTAATATCGGCGCTTTTCGTGAATATCGGCATCGGCATTGCAAAAAGATTGCTGATTCTTTATTAATATTTTTACACATAGCAGAGTTGAAATGCTATAAATTTCGGTTTGTCTGATCAGGGCAACTGCAGGGTGCAATCGGAATTCCAATTCCGATTCAAAGCGGGTTCCGATTCCGATTGCACAATGAACCGGAATCGGAATTTTCACATTTTTATTTTAGACCTACTTTTTGATGTGTTGTATAAAAATTCTGCATCATGCATCATGTACGTATCTATTAAATTGTTTTCGATGAGTTAAATTATCAATAATTGAGTGTAATTTAGCTTCATAGAACCAAAAATAACTTACAATTTGTTCATGCGACGTTTTTGAGAATTGTTGCCAGTCAACAGACACTCTAAATCAATATTATACTTGTTAGTACAAGTTACCGTATAGTCACAAAATTTGTAATTCCGATTACGGTATAAATTTGCTGTTCTGATTCTTTTTCCAGTATAATTCATCCCGTTTTGCACCCTGAGAAGCTGTTATCTCTATTATGCTGTATTGTAGTATCCTATCAGTTTTTAAGCATGATGTATTAAAATTTTGATCGGCAAAAACTTTGGTATCGGCAGATCAGTAATAGATTATTATTTTGAAATAATTTTGCCGATGCCAATTCCAACTTTAGTATACCATGCTTAATAAACAGATAGGACACTACATTACATCATTACATGAAGACTTAAACCCTAACCATTATAAACGATTATAATTTTATATGAACGGAATTTCGATTATTTTTTTCCAAACAAAAACGCAAGAGAGATAACAGTTTTCCTGACCAGACACACTGATATGCGCCCAGAAATAAAATTGATAGCATTCCAGCTGACTGTTATATGCAAACGTATCGGCGAAGAATCGGCAAATTTTTGCAGTGCCGACGCCGATACCCATGAAAAGTGCCGATCATTACCGATGCTGATTACTCGGTAATCCCTAATTGAAATGCTGACTGAGATCCAATAATAATAATAATCGTTATCAAGCCGTGCTGTCATGCTAAGAATACGAAAACAAAACGACTATGTCATTACGACGTCTGTGATTTTTTTGTATGAGCATTTTATTATTTTAGATACCTTACAATACCGCTGGAAATGGTTCAACAAATCCAGCAACTACAACACTTCCCGACTATATTCCAAATTATTACCCGTCAATTTCTCCTCCATATATACCTGGTATTGGCGTAGGTGGTGGCAGTGGCATAACTCATGGTGATCAGCAAAGTGGACTTGCAGCACAAGCAGCTGCTCAACAAACACATACAGGTGGTTCCGCCGGCACAGACTTATCTGCAGTAGCTGGTGGTTTAAGTGGTTACTTGACTGGAACACCGACGTATCAAAACCACATGGCGTCTGCAGCGGCAGTTGGGGCAGCTGCACAAGGTCTACACAGCGCAAATAGTACTGGTCCTTTGAGCTCAGCAACCCAACAGAACACTAGCATCGGGGCCTATTTGACAACCAACGGCGAGCAATTAACTCAACCGTCACAGCAGCATTCTGCTGGCGGCGGTAGTGCAGTTGCAGGTCTTGGAGGGATGCTAGCTAGCAGTGGCGCTGGCAGCAGTGGATTGTCTGCTGGCGCAGGTTCCAATGCAATTGGCGCTGGAATTGGAGGCAATAGTTTGAGCAGTAATAGTGGCGGACCGTTTACTAATTTTAGCGGTTTTGCTGGTTACTTGCCAAGCGCTGGAGCTTGGGCGCCAGCAGCAAACGGCGTCGGCATTGTAACAACAGGTTCGCAACAGCAACCACTTATGCAACACTCTGCGGCAGCGTCATCTGGTATAATTGCAAATGGGATTGTCGGTGGCAATGGAACGCCATCGAACAATAGTGCAATTAGTAGTTGTGCAACGACGAGTCAGTTAGTTACATCGGCTGGCGTTGGTGGTAGTGGCAATGGTAGCATTATGGGTGGTAATTTTGGAGGTATTACCAGTAAATCGGGAGGCATTGGTGGAAGTTCTTTAATTGCAGGTGGTTTAGGAGGTTTGCAACCCCATATGCATCATCTAAACACCGCTGATTATTACCGATTTGACTCTAGTGGGAGTGGAGGAGCAAGTGGGATTGAACAGCCGCACTATCATTTTCCACAGCAGCATCGTTATAACACGGTACAACAGCTACATGATGTGCGCGGTAGCGTTGGACTTGATGACGACGCAATGATTTCTCGTGGAGTTGGAAGTTTGAACTTGACTGGAAGCGGTGGGCAGTTTACTCTTGGATCAACGGGAACTATTATGCCTCACAGCCAAAATGAAGCAAGTCACGTGTACCATTCACAACAGCATCATATAGCTAGCGACAATATTACAGGTCAAGTTATCGTATCGTCATCAGGAGCCAGTGGGAACTCGACGGCCCCGCGTGGTAGTAACAGTGGCGGCACGGTTAGCATGTATGATGCTGTTAGTCGAGGTGCTGGTTCCGGAAGTGGCAGTAATGGCGCGGGACGCGCAAACAATAGTTTATCTGCTAAGCAGAATCTAAGTGTTGATGGCGATATAGGTGACAACTCTTGTGTCGCAAACCAGATCAGGAGTAACAGCGGGACACCTAGTCCTGCAGGTATAGGTGGTGGCCATTCGGCTACCCTGCAGCGTGACGGTGTCGCGGCTGCAGCACATAGTCCGGCTAGTGTAGGAGGCAACGCGCAGCCGCCCAATGATTCAATAACACCACAGCTACCATCACAGCAGACGCAGCAGCAGCATCACTTTCACCATCAGCGTTTTGATTCTTCTATTAGAACAAATATTGCCTCACCTGGTGGGAACACCTCATTCAGTGGAAACCGTGGAATTGACGGAGGCGCAAACTCTGCTGCAATAGCACTCGATGGCATGGGAACTTCGATTGCTCCGCCTGCGGCCGCGTCTCATCAACATCATCCAGCAATGCATCATGGAATTGCTGTAGGCAGCACTGCTGGAGGCATGCATCTACAACAGCACGTACATCATCATTACAACACATCGTCAGCTCTGCACGCATCGAATGCATTGCAACCAGGTACTGGACATAGTTTGCAACCGCAACAGTTGTTCTCATCGTCATCATCATCAGCCAACACTGGTAACACTAGTACTGCACCGGCAAAAAAGTCGTGGGCATCAATAGCCAGTCAACCGGCAAAACCAGGTGGCGGTGCTGCTGCAATGAGTTCGTTGATCGGTGGCGGAGGAGGAGTAGGAGGGAATAATAAAGCAAATCGAATGAAAATTCCGATTGGCGGCCCGACAACAGGCTTGTTTGGCGGTGGACACTCGATTCAAGCGGCGTCTGGTGGCAGTGGTTCTATTGGAGGTGGGGTCCATCGGCCGTCCGTCGGCCACATAGGAAGTGCCGGTGCGAGCTTGGCAACTGGTGGATCTTCAGCTGCAGGCGGAGGATTTAGTATTTCGCCTGCCGATTTGTTGAATGCCAGTCGCTGCGGCACTGGTGTGGAATACCAGTCAGGTAGCTGGGGTGGTAATAATGTAAGTAGTGGCGGTAGTCATACTGCTGCCGATCATATTTCTAAGTTGACTGTCGGCTCGGGCGATGGTCAAAATGTAGGAAACAACCATTTCTTAATATCACAGGGCAATATGAGCTCTTTGTATCAGCAACAACATGGGGCGGCATCGACTGGCGGTTCTGCGCACCATTCAAGTCTGCAGCAACACCATTGGGCGTCTGCTGCTGGTACCGGTGGTATAATAGACTCGGCCGCGAAATACCACCAGCATCAACCGCGGGGTGGTTCAAGCGGAACATCGACTACCGATTTTACGTACGACACGCAACAGTTGAATTCTTCGTCAAATTCTGCGGCAGTTATTGATAATCACCACCATCAAGCTAGGAATTTTGCTCCCTCGGCTGGCTCGGCCGATAGCGTTACTGCCAAGTCGCAGATGATGATAAAAGGAGCTGCGAACGGTAGCAGCAGTGCGACTGGTGGCAGCGGTTATGCTTATCATAACAGTTATGATCACCATGCGCCATCTATAACAAATAGTGGAGGCTCTACTGGAAGCGACGGAAACCGTGGCAGTGACAAAAATACATCAGCGGCACACATGAATAGCAGTAACAGTGTCGTGCCTTTAAGTGGCAACAGCGGTGCCGGGCGGCATCCTGTGCTAGAGGATCTAAAATCACGGAATACGTACAATCCGAAAGAGTTCTCGCTAAATTTACGAGGCGCACGATATTTTGTGATTAAGTCTTATTCAGAAGACGACATACATCGCTCGATCAAGTACGGTATCTGGTGTTCAACTGAACATGGAAACAAACGACTCGATAACGCGTTTCGTGAACGCGACTCGAAAGGTCCGATCTATTTGTTTTACTCAGTGAATGGTAGCGGGCATTTTTGTGGTGTTGCACAGATGGTGTCACCGGTCGACTACAAAACAGATACTGGCATATGGGCGCAAGACAAATGGAAAGGCAAAATACATGTTAAATGGATTTACGTTAAAGACGTGCCGAATCAGCAGTTGCGTCATATTAGGCTTGAAAACAATGAAAACAAACCTGTAACAAATTCACGCGACACACAGGAAGTACCGCCGGAGAAAGGCCGCCAAGTCTTGCTCATTATTCACCGATTTAAGCATATGACATGCATATTCGACGACTTTGTACACTACGAAAAACGCCAAGAAGAAGAAGATCATCGTAAAGCGGTAAGTAGTTCTATTTCCTTGCGCCCACTTTGAATCCAATTGTATACTAGTATTTATTCGACATCCCTAAGGGAAATCAGCTCGAAGATGAGACGAGTCAGTGCGCGCCTTTTACATTCTGTTTCTTTGAAGGATGATTTGTGGTTTTCAGCAGCGAAAAGGTGATAATATTTCATGGTAAAAAATCAAACAACGTAAACGCTGTTTAATTGGACTGCAGTTGTGCTATACTTGCACGGCGCTGTCCGTCACCCGTACGACGCCGTCCATCACCACACGGTATGGCACGTTAGTAATTTGCGTACGGTACCGCACGGAGACCAACGGCACTGTACGGGTGTCGGATGTCGCCGGACGTCATCTGAAGTATAGCACTATCCTTACCTATACCAAAAGTGAATTATCACCCTTTATAACAAGAGTGTGCAACTGGGTACATTCTGTGTATTAAAGAAAGTACCAGCACGCGTTTTTAAGCAAGAGATTAACAGTATGCTTCAGTACACCTACCCCATCCCCCTTAAACAAGGGGGGGTTACAATTTGCTCCTAGCATTACTACGATATAACACTGCATACAGACCCCGTCCTAAACAAGGGGGGTAGGCCAGAAACGTAACGCGTGCCGGGTACATTCTTTAATACACAGAATGTAACCAGTTGCACACTCTTGTTATAAAGAGTGATCATCCACTCTTGCCTGTATTACTAAGAATGTGTCGGCCGATCGATACCAAAACTTTGCCGTTACCAACACCGATTTTATTTGGAATATATGGCGAACCCATGCCGATTGCGATTATAATACACGAAGCTTAAAGAGCAGACAGGATATATACTACATTACATAAAGGGTGAAACGTTAATTACATTTTACCGGAACCGGAATTTGAAATAGTAACCG
>JASANG010003315.1:0-14453 GCA_030248215.1 Enoplolaimus lenunculus
AAATCAAACCACTTTTGGGCAAATAAGGCCTGTGGGGGTAAAAGATAACCGAACAGACCCCAAAAAGCATGTCGTAGTTTAGCTCGCGTCACTCATGAGCTTCTGGTATCTCCCTTGTTCCTTCAGTGTCCAAATTTGAATTTTATATCCAATTTTTTCAGGTTCCAATGTCCATCCTTGGAACTAAAAATTTTTGTCAAACAGTATGCAAATCATAATTCGACGCAGCTTGCGATACTGGATTAAATTTTCGCAATCGACAGACATCTGGCTAGCCACTTATTAGTGAAATACTCGCAAACTACTGCTTAACCCGACAAAATTTATCGGGTGGCCAAAAGCGTTTTAGTAGTATAGAAGGGACAATTCGAACACAGGGAGCGCTGAAACTTCAGTCATTTGTATATAAAAATTGTTTAAAATATTAGCCACACAAGGTTTATTGTTATTCCGCAACACTTCACCACAGTCCTTCAACACCATGATGTCTAAACATAGTGCTTGACGTGTTCCTGGTTTACGGGCCCGTTGCTAAGGGAGAGGGGGCAGGGGAACCCCCTGGCAAAATTTTGGCCCCCTCTAGAAAGATTTTCAACCTTGCTTGTAAGTCATTGAAAACCTTCCAATCTCCTCCCCCAAAATTTTAGCTAGCACTCCCCCAGTAGCAAGGTGAGATGGCTATAGGACCCGCCCGTTTAGTTTGATTTTAGAACAGATCCGAAGCCAGCTTTAAACCTGCTAAGGAGAGGGGGGGCTAAAAAATTTTCAAAAGGGGGCATACAAAGATTTTCGATGACTTACACGCAAGGTTAAAAATTTTAAAGGGGGGCAAAATCAAGTAACGGGTCCGTTTTAGAAGTTTTTGGATCGGTCACAATTAAACCAGCATGTTAGGTCATACCTGCTGTTTCGTGAACATCTGCCACTATGCTGAACACAAATACAAAACGGAATAGGTGATATATACAAACTCACGACAGTTCCAGAATACTAATATTGCGATATAACTTAATACCGTTACACCTGTACATAGCTCAATATGCTGCTAGAAGAGTAAAATTTAACACTACGTCGTTTTTGGTTAAATATTACCAACCATAACCTTGATGATTTTTAATCTTGCGATTCCGCCCCTTCCTCTCGCCCCCATTAATTGTGTAGGTGCCGGGCCTCCGCACGGCCTTAGGTTAATTAAACTTTGTTTCGGCTTTTTTTCGGCGGAGGTACTAATATGCACCCCTCGAGGAGTTTAAGTGAAAAACAGTTTATTCTGTAGAATTTGGCGGGGTGAGCTGAGCGGTACTATTTTTTAAGACTACAAGACCCCGGTTCAAAAGTTATGACCCTTTAAACTTCAACTTTCTCACGATATAAAACATGTACACACGCCAAAAATGTGTATAGCTCCTATATCACCGGTTCGCGATATTAAATTTTCATACACTGCAAAAAACGGCGAGTCTATCGCAATTTTGCCGAAATAGGCTCTGCGGGACTACACAAACTGAGTCAAATTCGACTCCGCCAGAGCCAAATTCGGCTCACTGAGTCTCACGTTTGACTCTGGCGGAGTCGAATTTGACTCAATTTGTGTAGTTGACTCAATTTGTGTAGTCCCGTAGAGCCTATTTCGGAGGGAGTCAATTTGACTCACCATTTTTTGCAGTGTACAAGAACTAGTGCAGTTGCTGAGTTCAAGATTACGTTCGAATAATAGAAAAACCCGAATCTGAAACATATGCTGAATTTCGAAGCTTACAATTGGATGGATGAATCGAAAGTTGCAAGATTTATTAATACCATCTGGCGATATACCGGTGGCACACACCTTTTAGAATATGTGCATAAATCGGGCCCGTACCCAGAGGGAGGCCAGGCAAAGATCAGCCCTTCTGGAAAAAATTTGGCCCCCATAGGAAATTTTCAACAATTCTTGTGTCATGGGAAATCCATTTATGCTCCATCTGAAAAATTTATAGCTCCCACGGAAAATTTTCAACAATCCTTGTACGTCATTGAAAACCTTTGTATGCCCCTCCTGAAATATTGACAGTCTCTCTAGCACTGTGAGCTGGCTACGGGCCTGGCATAAATGCGAACTGCACTGATTTGTTGTCAATTGTCATGCGTAGTTAACCAATACTTTTATTGATTTTAGGCAGTTTATGGCATTGTGAAACAATACCAGTTTTCAATGACAACGCGGATCTGCAGACTCAAATTTCGACCGCCGAAAAAATACAAATTATTTTTAATATTTTTGGTTCGCTTTTGATTCGATTTTGTAATCATACCAAAATTACAATTAACAATGTTGGCGATGCTGCAGTGAATACGTTTCAGAGTGTATTTGGTAATGTTGCTCGCAACTAAGGGGCGGATTCATAGAGGGGTCAGGGTAACCTTCAAAAGGTTGCGATCCACGGTACATACTGAATAAAAAAGCAAGTAATTTTGGATATGAGCGGATAATGATTGTATTAACGTTACCATACCACATTACAAACTATGATGATAACACAGTGGGGACTCACGTGCCACAAATAATCAGCTCTGGATCCGCACCTGTCAGACAAATTATTAATTTTACAATTTGTAAAAATAGATAATAGCGCTGAAAGCGACAATTTTTTAGGTCTTCTCTAACCATTACCCTGTCAGGAGACTGGCAATTACAAAAGCTTGCAGCAAGTTCATGATGGTACAAAAAACCAAAAAATTTCAATAATTTAAAGTTTTTCTCGCATATCATGTAAGGAATCCTTAACTGACACCCTTAGGAAAAGAAAAACGTTATTTCAAACATCTTGGTTTTTTAGGTGACAGCAGTTTATAATTTATCGGAAAACTCAAATATGTGCACGCTTTAGGTGTGAAAAATAAACGAGCGCACATGAAAATTTGTGAAATTTTTACAAATTTGGATTCGTCGAATTATCGTTTTTTTCCGAAGCAATTTAGTGTAAAAATGCTTTGTTGCCGAAATTTGTCTAGAGAAATGCATTATTATTATAATTATTTTTATTATTATAATTTTATTATTATAATTATAATTATTATTATTTATTATTATTTTATTATTATCGTTATATATTATTATTATTATTATTAATAGTATGGCCATTATTATAAATAATCATACTAACCACGTAACGGGGCTGCTCATATTAATATTTATTCTCTTGTCATTTCATTTTAGAGCAAACTACCTCAATATTATACGCGTCAATGATTCAAATAGCTACACTTAGTCCTGTTTGGTTCGAATATTTATTTTGGTCTGCATGCGCTTGCATTGTGATCACATATCTTGCGTTTGTTCGTACAAAATATGAGGTAACAAAATCGAAAAAAACTAAACGTAGTAAACACAAACGGTCAAAATCTTCAAAACGCAGTCAAAATGATGAAGGTTGTCCAAAAACGGTTATAACATTTTCTGGCGCCGGTGATTATAACACAGCGTATTCTTGTGGAACTCGAAATCAAAAGTCTGCTCTTGCCAATCACAACAATGCCGACCGTGGAAGTTTACGTCGCACACACCATCGTCACGATGATCGGTTAAATTTTAACCGTGAGAAACATACTGGGAACGACCGTGAGAAATTAAACCGTGAGAGCGGTGACGACCGTGGGAATCAAAATCGTGAACCACACAGCGGAAACGACCGTGGGAATCAAAATCGTGAGAAACACAGTGGAAACGACCGCGGGAAGTTAAACCGTGAGAATTCGATTCATGAAAGCAATCGTGGGAAAATGTGTCAAATCAACGGCGCTATTAACAATGTATGCGAAAACGACCGTGCGAATTTGACAAATGAAGGTAAACATCGGCGGCACCATAGAGTCTCAAAAGACGAACATATGAACAAACACAAGCGGCACGAGCGAGTACCATTACAACGTTGCCAGAAAGAAGCAGTGCTTTCATTTGAAGGACAACATATGCGTAGCACGGCGGTTTAAGCTTCATGCAGATAATGGAATCAGGGTGGCAGCTATACGGGAGGCGAGGGAGCGAACTTTCCTATATAATACCTTCGCCTTTTAACACGGCCACAAGATATATCATCATTAAAATATTCTTAAGGAACTTTCTCTCGCCCCCCTGTCAGAATTACACAGAAAACATTATCAAATAAGCCTTTTAATAAGCATATACGTCTTAACCTTAAATTGTGGAAACAGTGGACAAGAGTAAAATACCAGACTCGGAGACAGCCCTTTCAAGTTGCACTCTGGATAGAACAAATATCTGGTAATAGTAATAGTAATGGTTGACATATAAACTCACTTGATATATCTTGGCAGTTCGCTAACATAAAACGCTGTACAATAACAAAAAACACCAACGTGGATTTAACTGTGTTCATTGGTTTGAGTTTAACTTTTTTATTCATATTGAAAATCTGCAAAAAATATTTAACTTAGATTTTTTGGCCATGTAAAGAACAAACGTAAAAGCTTACTCTATTGCAGTCCAACCGAAAAACGTTCCGCCCCTGATCTTTACCCGCACTGTAAAAAATGGTGAGTCAAATTGACTCTCCGAAATAGGCATTTCCGGTCTCCATAAACTGAGTCAAATTCGACTCCGCCAGAGTCAAATTCGACTCACTGGAGCGATTTTTTGAGTCGAATTTGACTCTGACGGAGTCCAATTTTGACTCCGTTTGTGTAGTGCTGAAAAGCCTATTTCGGAAAGAGTCAATATGTGGGCTGATTTATTTATTCGTCATTATTCCTATAGATTCTATCAGGTAATGAGTTCAGCAGGCAGAAATCAATTAGTCAAAAGTATGAGATACCCGCAAAATACCCTTCTTAATAGTTTATTTAAAAATATGATATACAATCAATTACTGGCAAAAAATTAATTAAATTGATAGCCAGCATGGCTTGCATACCAGCTATTTAGTATTTAACCAAATATATACCAATAAAATAGAAAAACACAACGAAAACAACTAAAAAAGGGCCAAAGTGTAGATGTAACAAACAGAACTGTAAGAACAATGAAATAACAATACAGTATCGAATTTATGCTAAATTTAAAAATTAAAAAATACGGTCGTTCTGAACTATTTAGATTTTAAATTGCTGGGTGTTGGCTCTAGAAAACGTTTTAAAGATCAATTAAACGATTAAATTGTCAACGATGTTTCAACGAGCCAGTATTTCAAACCAATTAAAGCGTAAATACGCGTTTTGGAAAGGGGGTACGGTCTCCTTATCCCCTCTTGATTCATCGCTATTGTCGGCATATGCTTTCACGAGGTGAACTGAAGCATAAAAGAGTTGAAACTCCCAGCCGAAAACTTTACCTCATATCAATATGAAAACGAGCAAATATACATAGACAAATATAGGTCATTCACTAGAAATATAATACTGGTCACTTGTATTATTTAGCTTTCAAAGCTTCGCAAAGTTCTACTAGCAATTCGATTGACAAACACACATGTATGATTCTGACAGATATGTGTTAAAATTTCTAGACATCAGCACACATTTTGTTAAACGCGATACTTTTAAGAGTTGACAATGTTTACATTTCTTGACAAAATTGTTTCGACTGATAACCACAATATAAAGTTGAACTTGAAACAACAAGGTTCGCCTGCGATTAAGCTTCAATCTGTTAAAATTAATATATGATTAATTTAGTTTAATATATACATTGCAAAAAATTTTCTTAAACTATATAATTAAAGCTGTAACACCCCACAAACGTATTTTGGACAACGTCCCAGCTGAAGTCTGTAAACGTGTGCGAATTTTATGGGCCCATGTATAGAACAGGGCCGGATCGTTTTCCGGAGGGGGCTATAAATAGAGTCAGTTTAAGCTTTAAACTAATTTTTTTGGTTAGGCTTAGGCTTAGGTTTAGGATTAGGCTTAGGAATAGGCTCAACCATACGCTTATGCTTAGGCTTAGGCTTAGGAATATGCTTATACTACTGTTCCGGCCCTGTTCTATATATGGGCCATTAAATGTATGAAAAATTTTGTTAATATGTATAGTTTCAAGAATGTTGTATAGCTTTATGTTTCCGTAGGTTTTGTTTTTTAAGATTTTCAGATGCGGTCGGGTATTCTTCGGGAAATATGTTGGTGTCGGTTGCAAATTTTGCAACCACATTGACAAGTATACTTTATTATACTGTACAAAATTGTTTCGACTGATAACGATAGTAAGTTGAACTTGAAAGAACTGATAAGGCTTTGGGTATATTTACCTGCAATTATGTTTAAATCCGCCAAAATTAACAGCCTAAAGAACATTGTAAAAAATTTTATTAATATGCTTCAAAAGATTGTATGATTTTAGGAAGTGTCTGCTATTTTGGACTCAAACAATGCCAATAACGCCAGTTCTGCGTATTCGAAGATGTCAAAAAACTATCAGCATTGCATGCACGTTTCCAGTGATGTACTGCAGTGACCCGAATAAGAGGGTGAGTGATATTTACTTCGTTTCTCCAAATGGGACCTCCACGCTATTCGGTTCCGGACTGTTATATATTTTTCACCAGCTATTTAAATAACGCTCCTCTTAAACCTGTCGTTTTTATGGTTTAAAAAATGAATACAGGTAGCATTATACTTTGAGTAATGAATTAAATATTGTACTGAACTTAATTTAATCCAGAAAGCAATTACGCAACGGGTAATTAACGTTTATCAACTAATTAGCAATTGTTGACTATATCCGTTTTTAGATTCTAACAAAGGGAAACAGGCTAATATTGATTCAAGCTCGAAATAGGGATCCGCGCTCTTATTACGGTTTCCCCTGTTATTCGGGTCACCACAGTACAAGGTCAAGAATTGAATTTATTCATTAATGACGGAGAACATGAAGAGACCTGAACTTCTCTCGTTCTGGCTTGAGATTCGAATGAACATTGTACGCAAATAAATTAAATAATGAATTCTTGTTCATTTTCTATTTATAGGTTTAATATTAGGTTTCGGAAAAGGCTTCAGTAAACTTGAACCTAAGCCTAATCCGTTGATTTAGCTTTTTTAAGCGTATGCCTCAAATTTAAATGCAGGGGGCAATATGTACAAGCACCCACTATACAGTTTTATCATCAAAGTTCAGTTGAACAATTTCAGACGAATACATTGAACTAAATCATCGATTTCTAAATGCTTTGCTAGGCCGGCAAGGGCCAAAAGATCTTTTTGAGTTTTTGGGTTCGATTCAGGACCACAAACAGAATCGCGCATTAGTTGTCTGAAATTCTCGGATTCATGGGATACGGATGCGTGGGCGTTAATCCAGTCAATAACGAACTCTAGTTCTGGACAAAACGTGATTGGAATCTAAACATAAAAATAATAGGCAACACACGGTCAGAGCGTAGTCATAGGATTTCATTTCGGAAGGTTAGTACCTTGGGCCATTTTCTCGAATGTGTATAGCATCTATGACCAGTTTAGCGATAGGTTCGGAAACACACAAACGCCCTGTGATTGCTAAACTCAAAACTGACACAGAAGTAGGGCAAGGCAATTACGGTAAATGTGCTGAAATTAGAACGTTGCCATTCATTGGTACGACAACTACAAGCCCTATCACCAGTACGTAATGGTGTGCCACACACGTTTGAGAATACGAGTCCTTCTTTTAAGGTTTCTGCAGGCGAGCGTAGCTAACGAGAATTTTTTAATGTACATTGTGATTTTAGAACCTTATTCCAAAAAAGCGAGTTATATTTGCTTGTTCTTGCGTTCCCAAAACATTCCCGACGATATATAGCAACCCCAATTTATCCTAATGTTGGGGCCCGGGCCGTGCTCGGGGGGGGGTCGTGACAAAACGCAGCGCAAACACAAACACGGCGGGTCAGCAATCTTAAGATAAAAAAATAATCGGGGAAAACAAAAGAGCATCCAATCTCGAAATAAAACCAAGCAAAAAATATACAAAGACGCGCCCGACGTTGCACTAAATTCACGATATCCTGGCTGGGTCAGCAATCTTATAGATAAAAAAATATATTCGTCAGACATCATTCAAAAGAGCATCCAATCTTCGAAGAGGAAAATACAAGGCACACATAAACAGGCAAAGCCGCAAAAACCGAAACAAAAGGAAAACCTCAATCAAAATCCGAGCAACAAGAATCGACCGGCAGAATGAAGACTCATCGCTCGACAACTCAACGCTCATCGGCGAAGAAAGAGAGATCGCAGGGAATCCAGGCGAAGGCCTCAAGCCAACAGGCAACAAGCAGAAGACACAAGACAGGCGCCACGACAAAAAAACAACACAGAAGAACGCAGACAGCGGCAACAGGATCGTCCGAGGCAAACGATCACTCGGATCCGAAAATCAGATTTCCACCGGATTCCGCACTAGATGAAATTCGTTCAAAATTAAGAAAGTGACCAGTTTGACTATATTCTGCCTATAGCGCGCAGCTATGTCTGGGGTATAAAGTCGACTCCGAACGCCGAGACCGCGGATCGCGGAACTCAAACATCAAAAATCTCAGCACACCGCCGCAAACCAAGAAGGACAAAACAACAAGGCACGCAACGCAACAGCACACCCGGCAACACACACACCAGCCGCCCACCACGGCGCGACACAGGCGCCGAACCCACAGAACGAGAACGAACACATCGAGAAAGGGGCCAACCTCCGAAAGGGAATCCCAAGACACCGAGCAAAACAAAAGAAGACACGCAGAACAGAGCCGAAACGCCCACACCATCCCAGAACCGAAAAGAGAGGGAGCGCGGGCCAACGAACCCCGGCCCGCCAGCGAAGCAGGAACACGAAAGAAACGAGGAACCAGAAAACAAGCAGGGGCCGCGCCAAAGAGGCAACGCAAAAAGCAAAAACAAAAGCAGTCCGAAGGCCGAACAACCACAAAGAAAGAACAAGACAAACGACGCCAACCAAGCCAGAACGAGGCGGCCCGTCTCCGCAAGAAAATCGATCGACCGACGGGGACCCGAACAGGGGAAACGAGGAGCGCGGGAATTCGAGCGAATCATCTTTTCCCGTTCCCGAGATACTACTCATTGTCTGAGGAAGATATAGTGCCACAATTGCTAATTGTATCATAAACAGGGGGGGGGGCGAGCCAGAAAAAACCGAAAACAATCCGAACAGGAAAAACCAGGCCACGGAACCGAAATCCTCGACGCGCAGAGCAAAGAAAAAAATCGAAACGAGATCCAGCTCGCGGGCAGCCATCACGCATCAGCTCACGAAAGGCACGAGGCAACAAGCCAACACGGAATTCCAAAACATAGCGAGCAACGGACTCTCACTCGGCCAAGACACAAAGCAAGATCCAAGAGCGAGACATCACTCAGCCGGTCGATCAGCTCCGGACGAGGAAGGTTTTCCCCGTTTACGAGCCCAATCCAAAAAACTCAAAAAACAAACCAAAAACGAGAAGAGGAAACAGAAGCGGAAAAACACAGCGAACCGAAAAGAAGAAACGAGACCCGCCACCCCGGCGCGCGCGCACGAAACACGCAGCCAGCGACCCAAACGCAGAAAGGCAAAGCACACCCAACACCCAAGCAAAACAAAACAAACAGGAGGGCAGAAAACACAGAGAAAACCCAAGCCACGCCCAACAACACAGACACGAAACAACAAAAAAACCAGGGAAAAGAGCAACCGAAGGCCAAGAGCACCACGAGAAAAAAACAACGACAGAAAGACCCCAAGCCCAAACACAAAACAGAAACAGAAAACGGAAAAAAGCACGAAAGGCCCGACGAAACACAACAGCCCAGCAGCAACCGCCAGACACGCAAATCAAACAAGCCCCGGAGGGGACGCAAAACAAGCGACCGCAAAAACAAAACACACAGAACCAAGCCGGCCCCGGGGGAAAGCTCAGAAGACCACCAAACGCACACCACACAGCAAACCACCCAACAGCACACCAGCCGCCCACCAAAGGCTCCCAACCACACAAACCACAAGAAGAGAAAGCCCAAACAACCCAAAAAAACCAAAACACACCAACCAAAAAAAGACCACACGCCCAAACAACAAAAGAACACCACGCACCACCCACACAACAGACAACAGCACAAAGGCCGAAGAACCCAAAGACCGCCGCCCAAACAGAACAACACACAACCGAAACAACGAACGAGAAAAACAAGACAAGCCCAAAAAAGAGACAACGCAAAAAAGCAAAAGACAGACAGCAGAACGAAAACCGAAACCAAAAACCACAACAAAAAGAACAACAACACACACGAACCCAACCAGACGAGAGACCGCCCCACACAAGAAAAACACAAACACAAACCCAAGAACACACAACAACAAAAACAGAAAGCAACACAAGGAGAAACCCCCAAACACAAAAAACAACAAAACAACCAAAAGCACCAAAAAACAACGACAGAGGAGAAAAAGCAGAAAAAAAAACCGGAACCGAAAAGCGGAGAGGAGAAACGAAAAAAAAGGCCCACACACGCACGCAACACCACGAAAGCACCGCGAAGAGCAGCCGAAAGAGTCCAAAACACAGAGCCCAAAACAACGGACAAAAAAAAACAAACCACAACGCAAAACAAAGGAAAAACCCAAAGCCACCACCCGCAACACACGATCAGCGAAACAAGACAGAAAAAAGAACGTCAAGGGTGCAAAACGCAACCGACACCAACCCAAAAACCCCGACACATAAAAATCTCAAAAACAAAACCTACGCAGTTAAAGCTATACAACATTCTTGAAAACTATACATATTAACAAAATTTTTCATACATTTAATGGCCCATATATAGAACAGGGCCGGGAACAGTAGCATAAAGCATATTCCTAAGCCTAAGCCTAAGGCATAAGCGTATGAGTTTAGCTATTCCTGCCTAATCAGCCTATTTAACCTAATGCCTAAACCTAAGCCTAAGCCAAAAAATTAGTTTAAAGCTTAAACTGACTCTATTTTATAGCCCCCTCCTCTAAACAATCCTGCCCTGTCTTATTACATGGGCCCATAAAATTCGCACACGTTTAGCAGACTTCAGCTGGGACGTTGTCCAAAATACGTTTGTGGGGAGTCTACAGCTTTAATTATATAGTTTAAGGAAAATTTTTTGCAATGTATATATTAAACTAAAATTAATCATATATTAATTTTAACAGATTGAAGCTTAATCGCAGGCGAACCTTGTTGTTTCAAGTTCAACTTTTATTGTGGTTATCAGTCGAAACAATTTTGTCAAGAAAATGTAAACATTGTCAACTCTTAAAAGTTTCCAGTTTAACAAGAATGTGTGCTGATGTACTAGAAATTTTAACACATATCTGTCAGAATCATACATGTGTGTTTGTCAATCGAATTGCTAGTAGAACTTTGCGAAGCTTTGAAAGCTAAATAATACACGTGACCAGTATTATATTTCTAGTGAATGAGCTATATTTGTCTATGTATATTTGCTCGTTTTCATATTGATATGAGGTAAAGTTTTCGGCTGGGAGTTTCAACTCTTTTATGCTGCAGTTCACCTCGTGACAGCATATGCCGACAATAGCGATGAATCAAGAGGGATAAGGAGACCTTACCCCCTTCCAAAACGCGTATTTACGCTTTAATTGGTTTGAAATACTGGCTCGTTGAAACATCGTTGACAATTTAATCGTTTAATTGATCTTTAAAACGTTTTCTAAAGCCAACACCCAGCAATTTAAAATCTAAATAGTTCAGAACGACCGTATTTTTTAATTTTTAAATTTAGCATAAATTCAATACTTATTGTTATTTCATTGTTCTTACAGTTCTGTTTGTTACATCTACACTTTGGCCCTTTTTTAGTTGTTTTTCGTTGTGTTTTCTCCATTTTTATTGGTATATATTTGGTTAAATACTAAATAGCTGGTATGCAAGCCAGTGCTGGCTATCAATTTAATTTAATTTTTTACCAGTAATTTGATTGTATATCATATTTTTAAATAAACTATTAAGAAGGGTATTTTGCGGGTATCTCATACTTTTGACTATTTGATTTCTGCCTGCTGAACTCATTACCTGATAGAATCTATAGGAATAATGACGAATAAATAAATCAGCCCCATATTGACTCTTTCCGAAATAGGCTTTTCAGCACTACACAAACGGAGTCAAAATTGGACTCCGTCAGAGTCAAATTCGACTCAAAAAATCGCTCCAGTGAGTCGAATTTGACTCTGGCGGAGTCGAATTTGACTCAGTTTATGGAGACCGGAAATGCATTTTTGGAGAGTCAATTTGACTCACCATTTTTTACAGTGCGGGTAAAGTTCAGGGGCGGAACGTTTTTCGGTTGGACTGCAATAGAGTAAGCTTTTACGTTTGTTCTTTACATGGCCAAAAAATCTAAGTTAAATATTTTTTGCAGATTTTCAATATGAATAAAAAAGTTAAACTCAAACCAATGAACACAGTTAAATCCACGTTGGTGTTTTTTGTTATTGTACAGCGTTTTATGTTAGCGAACTGCCAAGATATATCAAGTGAGTTTATATGTCAACCATTACTATTACTATTACCAGATATTTGTTCTATCCAGAGTGCAACTTGAAAGGGCTGTCTCCGAGTCTGGTATTTTACTCTTGTCCACTGTTTCCACAATTTAAGGTTAAGACGTATATGCTTATTAAAAGGCTTATTTGATAATGTTTTCTGTGTAATTCTGACAGGGGGGCGAGAGAAAGTTCCTTAAGAATATTTTAATGATGATATATCTTGTGGCCGTGTTAAAAGGCGAAGGTATTATATAGGAAAGTTCGCTCCCTCGCCTCCCGTATAGCTGCCACCCTGATTCCATTATCTGCATGAAGCTTAAACCGCCGTGCTACGCATATGTTGTCCTTCAAATGAAAGCACCGCTTCTTTGGCAACGTTGGTAATGACGGCACCCGCTCGTGCCGCTTGTGTTTGTTCATATGTGTTCGTCTTTAAAACTCTATGGTGCCGCCGATGTTTACCTTCATTTGTCAAATTCGCACGGTCGTTTTCGCATACATTGTTAATAGCGCCGTTGATTTGACACATTTTCCCACCATCGCTTTCATGAATCGAATTCTCACGGTTTAACTTTCCCGCTGTCGTTTCCACTGTTGTCTTTATTTTGACGATTTAGATTCCCACGGTCGTTTCCGCTGTGTGGTTCACCATTTTCTTATTTTCGCAAGAATGGTCGTCACCGCTCTCACGGTTTAATTTCACGGTCGTTCCCATATGTTCACGGTTAAAATTTAACCAATCATCAGTGACGTTAGGGCGGTGACTCAACTTCCACGGTCGGCATTGTTGTGATCGGCAAGAGCAGATTTTTGATTTCAAGTTCCACAAGTTTACGCTGTGTTATAATCACCGGCGCCAGAAAATGTTATAACCGTTTTTGGACAACCTTCATCATTTTGACTGCGTTTTGAAGATTTTGACCGTTTGTGTTTACTACGTTTTATTTGTTACTATTTTTTGTACGAACAAACGCAAGATATGTGATCACAATGCAAGCGCATGCAGACCAAAATAATATTTGAGCCAAACAGGACTAAGTGTAGCTATTTGAATCATTGACGCGTATAATATTAGGTAGTTTGCTCTAAAAATGAAAATGCTAAGAGAGAAAAATATTACACGAGTAGCCCCGTTACGTGGTTAGTATGATTATTTATAATAATGGCCATACTATTAATAATAATAATAATATATAACGATAATAATAAAATAATAATAAAATAATAATAATTATAATTATAATAATAAAATTATAATAATAAAAATAATTATAATAATAATGCATTTACAACACTTTGGCAACAAAGCATTTTTACACTAAATTGCTTCGGAAAAAAATGATAATTCGACGAATCCAAATTCGTAAAATTTCACAAATTTTCATGTGCGCTCGTTTAACTTTCACACCTAAAGCGTGCACATATTTGAGTTTTCCAATAAATTATAAACTGCTGTCACCTAAAAAACCAAGATGTTTGAAATAACGTTTTTCTTTTCCTAAGGGTGTCAGTTAAGGATTCCTTACATGATATGCGAGAAAAACTTTAGAAATTATTGAAATTTTTTGGTTTTTTGTACCATCATGAACTTGCTGCAAGCTTTTGTAATTGCCAGTCTCCTGACAGGGTCATGCTTAGAGAAGACCTAAAAAATTGTCGCTTTCAGCGCTATTATCTATTTTTACAAATTGTAAAATTAATAATTTGTCTGTACAGGTGGTTATCGGGAGGTTATTATTTGTGGGATGTGAGGCTCCACTGTGTTATCATCATAGTTTGTAATGTGTATGTAAACGTTAATACAATCATTATCCGCCCAGATTGAAAATTACTTGCTTTTTTATTCAGTATGTACCGCGGATCGCAACCTTTTGAAGGTTACCCTGACCCCTCTATGAATCCGCCCCTTAGTTGCGAGCAACATTACCAAATACACTCTGAAACGTAT
>JASANG010000214.1:0-14422 GCA_030248215.1 Enoplolaimus lenunculus
CCAACCGAGTGACAATCAAGCAAAATTAGGCCGGCGCGAATAACAGCGGCTTATGAGCGCCGCAAATTTTTAAAGGATTAAACTTCATACGAAAATATCATCGCGACACTAGAAATCAGATTTTATAAAACGACGCAAACTTTTCAACTAGCCGGCTTTGGTCGCAAGGTGCGCAAATTCAATTAGCACCTGAATTACAACCTTTAAGAACTCAGGTAATTTGAATCAACCCAAGCTCAGCGCATGCGTGACTAGCGTAAGCACTCAGAGACACGAGAAAAATGCGGGTTAATTCAAGGACGATATATACAAAGGAACGGGGACGGGGCGGTAGTCCCGAGCCCGAAATCAAAGTGAATGATTAAACATGTATGTGTGAAGTAAATACTATGTGCAAGAACTCAACCTATTAGTTTATTAGCGAAAAATAACATATAACGCTGGGTTAAGAAAACTAACACCTAAATTCTGGCAACAAGTACACCCGAACTAAAGAAACAGAGTAAATCTTACCAGCGCATCCTCCTCGGCGTTGCGCATTTGCAGAGCTTCGAGCTCGGCTTCAACCTCTGGTGTTGAGTGAGCTACCGCCCACCGAACCCCAGAGGTGGAAGGTTGAAACTCATCGGCTTCGGGATTTAGCGGGGACGATGGTGTACTCCTTGCCATTTCAACCGAGTAAAATTAACTGCCCACAAGTAATCTTAGTTGTAATCCTACACCACGGCTAAAAATAAATAACACAAAAAGTTATAAGCCAGCTCGGACTCTCTCGATAGCCTCGAGAGCCCTTAGACACCGGTGTAAAGCAATGACCATGGTGTACGCAAGTAAATAAATAACTCTTACCAGTAATTCGGGGATGACCGATTCGGGCCGTGGTAACGGCCGAATCTGCGGATTTGCTTGTGATAACCCGGACCAGAATGGGGATTTCGCCGCTGACCAATGACACCAGTCTGCCCCGGTAGCCCAGGTCCAACTCCGCTGCTGCCGCAGGGAATTATTCAACCCCGTAAAATTCTGCATTTTATCACACAAAATTTAAATCCGCCCACAAAACCGCTTATCACAGCCAAAACTACAAAAACAGCGTTGCAAAATAAGACTCAAATCTCTCCCAAATTTTAGACAAGTCAGCGGCGAGCAGGGGAAATCTTAAGATTATGCAAAATTAACAATTTTGCATAACCGGTTTCAGTAAATGCAGCGAAAATAACCTACGTCTTACAAAATTTTCGAAAAGTCCAATACCCAACTTAGACGAAAAATCTCAACCTCCTACGCAAAACTGTTACATTCTGAAATACCAAAGTAATACACGTGTTATATGTAAAAATTCAAAACGTAGCAGTACAAAACAGAAACATGGCCGACTCAAAATCCTCCACAAAACAAGCCAATTACAATAATATATTTAGTAACAGGTAGCTAGTAATCATCATCAAATTTCGATGGTAATCTAAATTTTTTATAGGTTTTCGAATGCGCAGAAAACAAAAATTTCGCTAGAATTAAGTGTTTTTAGATGCATTCCATCAAATGCAGCACATTTACAAACCTATTACACAGTTTTACAGCCAAAATATCTGAATTTGGTAAAATTCAGATCAAAATGATATTTCGCAAAATTCGAGTTATCCAAAACTACTGTTTTCGACCCATAAACACTGAAATTAGTTTTGAATCAACGCAATATCACCTATTCAGAACTGTTTTCATACTTTCCGGGCCACGAGAGCACTTACAGCTCCAACCGGACAGATCTGAAAAGTCTGCTCAACATTTCGATTTTCAGCAATCGTCCAACCTGTGCACACATGCCCGTAGCAACTCTCCGGGACACCAAAACTTCCAAGGGCTGCGTATTTTGGCTCAGAGCCTTCCGAATCAAAGCTGCGTCTACCGACACAAGCTTGCACGGGGTCTTTCCGCCGAGATATTATTCCCAGAATTTCTGTGCAGCCCGAGAGCTCACACATTTTCACAAAAATGTGATTCCAGCTGTCGAAAGCCTAAATCTACTAAGATTTAGAGGCGCTGGGTGCAGTGACATCTGTACATACGCTTCTGATTGAACCAGAAATGAAATATTTCAGTTTAACGCCCCGTTATCGGAAGAGAGGTACAAATACAAGCAATACTTGTAAGGTTTTGCACAGAAACTTATTCACATTAAATCTCTTTGCTGAACCAGATAATTAATTATCTCCATACGCCAATAATCAGGGTACAACCGAAGGTCTGCCTTAGGCTCTCTCCGGCAGAAAATTGACCTGCGGCTTCGGCTCATGTAGAAATATCTGCCGGAGGTTCCGGCAATTACGGTAGCAAAATTTAGCATCGATTTGTAAAATTATACTGACCAAACAAACCTCGCTGGATTTAATGTCACGAAAAGCTAATGCCTGAAGTCTCAAAATAAGTAAATAACAAAAGGTGCTTAATACATGCAATACACGTTTTAAAACATTTTTGATTGCAGCAAGTGCTCACTGCAAAAAATGGTGAGTCAAATTGACTCTCTCAGGCTTTTCCTGACTACACAAACTGAGTCAAATTCGACTCTACCAGAGTCAAATTCCATTCACTATGTCGCACGTTTGCCGCTGGCGGAGTCGAATTGGACTCAGTTTGTGTAGTCAGGAAAAGCCTATTTCGGAGAAAGTCAATTTGACTCACCATTTCTTGCAGTGCTAAAGTGTATAGCTGAACTAAGCACTTTTCGTCACTTCCCGTGCTAAACACTCTATCTGCTCCAAGAGATTAAAAGACAGATAATACTAAGAAATTATATACACTAAACCTTTATCATATTTAGTGTTTGAAAAGACTTTGACTCTGAAAATGTACACACACTGCAGAACACATACAACGATATAAGAAAGAAATATTACGAAAAGACAGCAAAGGCAGCAAACAGACTTCGCTGGCTGGGTTTCCCAAACCTTACTTAAGTATTTTCTAAAGTTATATGCTTAAGTAATTACTTAAGTTGCCGACTTAAGTGAATACTTAGCGTTTCGAACAGAAACGAATAAATGCAAATTTAAACCAGTGTCGCCACAATGGACGCATAATTTTGCTTTACGATCAGATAACAATCTCAGTTTAGACCAATGTAAAAACACTTAAACTGATAATCCGTATCACGGCAGGTTTTGTCAGTGACCTAAGTATTTACGTAACTTAAGCAATGCTTTTAGAAACGGTAAATTGGTAAGTAAATGCTTTAGCACACACTTAAGTATGACGGCGTACTTATGTAGCGTTTCAGAAATCCAGTCAGCATAATGCTGGGTTACAGGGAATGATTTGTCCAATTAATGAAGGTCTCTATTGTTTGTAGACAAGATTAATGGGCCAGAACTTAGTGTTACGCTATACTTTACTGTGTCGGGCGCAGCCGCGTGCTAACGCTAGCCGCTATGCGTTGCTAAAAATAAAGACAAAATTTATTTGGTGGAATTTTTAATCAAAATTTTATCGCGACTCACGGCGACGTCCTGCGGACGTGGCGAGTATAGCGTAATTCTTACTAATATCACGATAGCCATAATTAGCGGTCTCAGTTTAAAACCGAAACAGAGACTTGAATACCGAGATCGGTGATGGACGAATCTGCGAATTCAGAATCCACGTAGTTTAAGTTTGCATAAAAATCTTGCAACCTTTAAATAAAACCTCCGATTGGCTTTGTTACGCAACTTATAATTTCGCAGAAACATATGTACTATGAAATGATTTCAAAAGCGCATGTGAAAATTATAATCAGATACACTGTACAAAGCTCTTTTACGCTAACAAACGTTCAACAATCCAGAAGACTCTGTTTAAAATGTGACACAACTCGTCGTTGTTGCAAGTTTAGTTTGTTTTCGTCAATGAAGTTTTTTGAAAATTTCGACCATCAGCCAAATATTTGCAAACAGTAAATTTGACTGCATTTTCAACTGTTGAACATAATTCTTGAGCAGCGATTGGAATTTCAAATTCAAAGTAGTAATAATCAATGAAATATGTCCGAAACAGCGTATCCAGAAGCGTTAAGTTTGTGTAAATTTGTTGTTCGATGGTTGTCACAGATTGTTTTTTGCTGGCATGATTTGTTGACATTTCCATAAATTTGAGCGTTCTGAAATTGGTAGAAGTAAATAACACACGTTGTTAACAAAGATAACGTATTCAGGCGTACATTCGATAATTCCATATGCGCACGATATCAGCATTAGCTTACGCTTAAAGCAGTTGTTAACGAAATCCATTTATGACGGTGAAAACTTTTAAATACTTTACTCTTAAACGTAAATTGAGCGATTTTAAGTTTAATGGCCGAAAACTATTGTCATCATCTTTGATTCAGTTTTTCTCTGGCTTTCGCAGGGCCGCCTTTGGTGCTCGTAACTTTAAAAAGTATTTAATCAATAAAAAATGTCTGTATTTTGCGGTTTTTTGGTGGCATGGCTAACGTACAAAACACGGCTGTAACAGTTGTACGAACCATTATTTTGAAGCCTAAGCCTAAGCGTAACAAATGAGCTTATACCTAAACCTAAGCATAAGCTAAAAATTTGTCCATCCGGCAGAAAAACGTTATCCGAATTCCACACCGGGTTGTAATTAAACATAACACAATTACAAAACAACCTTTGAGCCAGTACAACTGCTAATAGTCTAAAGCCAAGCCAGAACTTCAAGATGAGCCACATCATGATAGATAAAACTGTACGTCAACAATTTTTCCGTCAAAAGCGGTACGTAAAAATATTCCATAGCTATTATATTCATATTTTATTTTCATCACGTAACGTTTACCTCTTTGGTCCCCATCCGGAATATACCAACTTCTCGGAAACGATAAGATTTATCAGTTGTTTACGGGCTTCAGTTTGAAATTCATTGCTTCGATTGTAATACAACAGTTCGTAGTCTTGTAGATGATTTCGAAAGTCACAATACCAAAATTGGGGATAAAAATGATTGACGTAATGATAAATTGATTGTGCTTTTTGTGTAACACTAGTGAGCGCCCTGAAAACAAATATCTCTAACAAGATAACTATTAATTTGTCCTGGTGTAAAATTGTGTTTTAATGTTAGAATGAGCGGCCAATGTATAGATCAGTGTTGTAACAGTAGTGTAAGCAAATTCTTAATCCTACGAATAAGTCTAAGCCTATGCAAAAAATTAGTCTAAAACTTAAACTTCCTCTATTACTGTCCCGCAGAATAAGTTTGTAAAATTGTGTGAAAATTGTTCCAGGACCGGCTGAAAACTAGACCATAGCCGCCTTCGGATCGGTCGACAATTCCCTTTTTTGACCAGTCCTGACCTCACAAGGGGGGCCGGCCAAAAATGCAACGCCTGGTGGTGCATTTTGTACCTTGCGGGACCCTAAGAGTTGCATACTCCTGTCATTTACCAACTCGTGGTATAAATAAGCTACCGATAATATGATTGTGAATTTTGTGCGGTGAACTTTATCTGCTATTCAGGCAATTACTTATTTGGATTGTGCCATCTGCTATTTTATGTAATGGCAGTTTGTCAAAGGCTAAACAGCTATTGAACTTAGAGTCCAATCAGATTTTGTTATTTGAACGTATGCAAAACCGTTAACCAGCGGTGGTTTTACATCACTGTTGTTTTGCTACATCTTTTAATCGCTATTTGGCTTAGGCCAAACTGCTATTTGCACACAACAGCAGATTGGTCCAGGCCTAGTGATAATTGGCCTGAATAGCAGTTTGGCTTACGACATATACACGGCTGCAAAATCCTATCTTTTTAACAGTTTATGTAGTATTTTAGCCGTCTTTTGCATAAATTGGCTTAATTTTACTTAAAATTAAAATTTTAGCTCAGATTTGAACTCGGGACATGCGAATAAACCACGTCTACCAACACCATTAAATTATAAAGAATTAACGCTCGTGAACGATGCAAGTTTAACTACTTGTAATTCTGTTTGACAAAACAGTGCACATTTTCATAGCATTCATGACATTTGAGGTTTAATCGAGTACATTTGTCAATAAATCCTGAGATGAATCGTTCAATCGGATCACGTACCACGGCAAATTTTCGCCAGGTCTTGTTTTTCCAAACTTTTACACCACTGAAATTTAGAATTTAGATAAAACTTTTGAATTTAGCGGCGTACAAATGTAGAAACTGTTCCCTTGTACACTTTTAGTATCGAATTTATTTCTATTACCCTACTCGATGGAATAATACTGTATTCCATCACTGTAAAAAATGGGGAGTCAAATTGACTCTATCGGAAATAGACTTTTCTTGACAACATAAACTGAGTCAAATTCACTCCGCCAAAGTCAAATTGGACTTACTGAGCGATTCAGTGAATCTAATTTGACTCTGGCGGAGTCAAATTTGAAAAGCTTGTTCCTGCATTCTGGTCTCGTATTTGCACATATAAACTGTAATTTTGGTCACAAAAATTTTCATTTCAATAGCGCTTAGAAAAAATTGTAGTAAAATGCATAGAATGTTATATCTTTAACTTTAATTAAGTTTTTTTCTAATGATTTTGTCGGAAAAGATTTGTTATCGACAACATATATGTCGTGTCTTGAACTCCTGAATACCAACCTGTTTTACGTTAGTTAAACAGAGTAAACTGGAAAGCTAACGGTATCACGACAATTCGTTGAATAACAGCTCGTCGACCGACTCCTTTTGATCCGAAATTTCATCAATTCCACATTTTGTTACCCATCAATATGCTTAGGCTTGGGCTTAGAGGATTACACGTTCTTAGACTGACTCCCAAGGATTAGGACACTGTTGGGCGACAAGTTGGCGATCGACGAATTGTCATAGATTCAAAGGTAACTATGATTAAAAGAATACAAAAAGAATACAGGTTGTTTCAACGCAGTGGCGAATTTTCGTTCCAGTCGATAGCTGAGCAGTTTTCGAGCTGCTGGTAAGAACGGCCATTTGGAAATTAGGACAGGTAGCAAATAAAAACACTACTATTTTGAGTTGTAAAACGCAACTTACGCTTTACTCGACGAATCGGCAGGAAAATATTGTTCAAATGAAGAACACTTTTTGTCATAGTGAACCAAATACGGGTTGATATGTACGTTTAGTTTATTTTCTGTATTGTGAGTGAGGCAGAAAACTGCTGAAACAGACAACAAATTATTCTTCGCTACCCGAAAAAAATATGATACGTTGCGAACAGTATATGAAGCAAAGTTAAGCATGAATCTAAGTAAGCCTGAGCGAGCATTCCCTTTGTTCGATAGCTGTATTATGTATAGGTCGAGACGGCATATATTGTTTTACGGTTGCGACCAACGGGTACCTCTGCGGACGAATCCGAGTGGTATCCCTGATGTTCATGGCCGTGGGTCTACCTAGTAAGCCAACGTGTCCAGAGGATGATGGCCCTCAGGCGTGACGTCGGGTTTTGAGAGTCACAAAATTCCAACGTCGCCGTGCGCCTAAGCTCTCATGAACACTCGCATGCGTGGTTAAGTCACACCCCCAACACATGGTTATTATTTTGAGCTGTATGGTTACCGCTAGTTTTCAAGGTTAAACTTAGTAATCTCTGTGCCCAGGTTCTGGTGAGCACTTGGACACAATCTGAGGTTAGTTGATTTCATTGGATGATCCATTGTGGTCTTGAAAAATTTGAATTCTGGATTATTAGCCTATTTTACTGTAACGCGGATCGATCCATGCCTATGGGGTTTCGTTCTAATTTTGACAGTCTGGTTCGCACCAGCACTGTTTAATTCATTAAACTTTCAACCATGGCTCTAGGCCTGAAATTTCATTGACTGGTCAGTGTTCAACAAGAAACACAGTTTGTAGTTTTGGTTTATTGAGTCTCCATATTTTACGTCAAGCAATTACCTCTATGCAATGGAATCCAGACTTATCAGTTTCCTGCTTGAATGCCTATAATTATTTTGCCCGCCGAGCGCTGTTTACGATAAAATTTGCTTAAAATTATCTGCAAATAATGACTAAAAGTGAATTTTGCGATTTGGTATTATACGCACATTTCAATCCTTGTACGCCGGGATGGTCTTACCATGACATAACTGCCTTACCGCCGGAGATGTCATTTACCACATGTTGGTTGGTTGCTGCGAGTGAGTTACGTATTGTTCCCCCTGGGTATGCTCACGCAAAATGTTTTTCTATGCCAAGCTGCCTAGAGCCTTTTACCTGTTGAATGGCAAGTGCAGTGCTAAGCGTAAATTGCGGGGCGGAGCTGCTGCATGGAGGGCACACTGTTGCATGAACATAACCATTGCTCCTAATTATATCGCTGAAAAGACACGCGTGCGTACCACGGCGGAATTCTGATATATGTGAATTTCGACACATTTATATTGTTATGGAATTCGGTACAATACACAGTCATCCAGTAATCGCTGTTTCGGAGAATTCAAATGGCCCACTGTAAAACGTATTTCACGTTTTGAACAAGCAGTTTAAATTAGCGTTTCGTTTAACGCTAAACTATTTGGTCCGAACATTCGCCACGTACAAAAAGCGTTAGCAAGCGCAAGCGCATCTTGTGGGGGAAGGGCTGCACGCCCTTTTCGTCAGAAAATTTTTTATGTTAAGGTCCATACCGCACAACTTTTCACTATCAGAAAATTTTTTACATATTTGCGACAGTAATACTGAGGTGTTTCGCCGTTATTTGATGTTTAGCAAAATAAGCTATCAAATTAAAATATTTTATTGCAACGCTGACTTATAATACTTATTCCTGTGGTGTGATTCTGCTGCTTGCCCTGTATGGACTAATCTTCGTACGGTGGTTTGTGATATTCATTTCTTTTTCGGTAAAATCGGTTTGTGTTTCCGTTTCTGTCCGCATAGTTGGAATCATTCAATTTTTTATTTGATATATGCTGCATTTGTTCGATTTGAAATAAAAAATGACGAAACTCATGCAAAAGTTTTACAAAATTTTGGGTACATCCGCTGTTCCTTTAAACTTTTATAAAGGTATGTACTGTTTGCACGTTTCAATTGTACTGGTCGAATAGTAACATTTTTAAGCTTTAATACTTCAATATTCATTTTGAGTTTCAGTTTTCGTTATTTTGATCTGTATCCGTTTTTGTTATTTTTATTATCCACTTACACCCTAGTCGTTTGAATAT
This sequence comes from Enoplolaimus lenunculus, assembly GCA_030248215.1. Taxonomy (NCBI): domain Eukaryota; kingdom Metazoa; phylum Nematoda; class Enoplea; order Enoplida; family Thoracostomopsidae; genus Enoplolaimus; species Enoplolaimus lenunculus. Next base: position 9,166 of record JASANG010000214.1, read on the forward strand.
ATCGTCAAAAATGAAGTAGATGTGTCAGAATTGAACGGCAGAACGCGAACAATAAAGCAAAAAATTTAAGAATAAGAGTGAGCCTAAGTCTAAACGAGCGCCTGTCTATATTCAACCACTTTCTTCAGAACGATTGATATTTAAAGAAAATATTAACTGCCCAAAACATAACTTACCTCGAAACTGTGACATTGCATTCTTCGGGATGCTACAAAACGAAACGTTTAAATTGTGATATAAAATTGGTTTAATAGTGCCGATACCCGGAAATTGTCCGCTTAGCATCGGTGATATTAGCGCTAATTTAGGCTCATAAATTCGTGGAATTTTTAGATGCGAGCCATATCGTTTACTCGATGACAAACGATGAAACTGCAACGTTAAATATTCTAAAAATGACGCTTGATCACATAAGTCTGTTGCCACGTCATCGATCAGCAGATATGCAATTGTGTCCAATAAGAATAATACTAAAAATAACAGTGCCATCTTCAGTTTATATTTGCGAAAATATTCAACACCAACTATATACATTGTGATGATTTTTAAGTTTAGAAAAAAGTCCAGTAAAATTAAAAATCTTCTTGAATATCATAAAACACTGACAGCCTTTTTGACGACGAGCAATTCGATTTACACCGCACAGTCGTTTAACTTTTTATTTGGACCTGGCAGGTATACTTGAATAATAAACACATGGCTTCTGTTAATCATTGGGTACTAATTTAGATTCGTACAATAGAAACCAAAAGCCGCTTTTAACTTTTAACCATTTCGTAATAATAAGAAATACATGAACCTAAAATTGAAACTAATATTACTCGTGCAATAAATAAGTTAACACTTTAGCACTGTATTCTCAAATTTGCGTAGCACCTATCAAAAGTTGGTAATAGGTACTTAACTATGGAGCCAGCGCATGGTGAGGTTGGAAATTCAGCACGTTGTTTGTGTTTGATTTGCCCTACTTCTGTACCAAGTTTTATATGTGTAATGGCAGTTATACGTCAGTTTGAGAACCTATTATTAACCGATGATAGGTGCTATACGTGTTACGGGAATTGCATTCCCTACACACGTATTTAAAATCAGAATAAAGCTGGTTAAGATAACAATCTCCTACTGGTTAGTTACACCACTTTGTTATATACTTTTATATTCGTGCCAAGATCAATATTGGGGTGTTCCTGGTTGTTTTTGAGTCAATCCCCAAGGATTGACCATCAGAGGGTCCGGCTCTCGAGATGTAGTGCGCCGTACCGTGCATCGACGGCGAGCCGGTTCGATACTTAAACCTAATTTTTTTTTCTCTCTCAAGATATATATATACAAGTCTTAGATTTTCCCTTAACAGTTTTTGTTCAGATTATATATACCTTTATTGTCATTCCTTTTTAACCAGCTTTATTCTATTTTAATCATTTCAGTGCGTTCCCGCCGTTCGCCCTATCATCGTTATATAGTTCTCAAACTTTTTGACGTATAACTGCCATTACGTATAAAACTTGTTAGAAGTAGTTACAAAGAGCGTGCTAAACCCAAAAAATTCCCACCCATGCGCTGCTCCATGCAGTAAGTACCTATTACCAACTAATAGGTGCTACGCAAATTTGAGAATACAGTGCTAAAATATTAACTTATTTATGCACGAGTATAATATTAGTTTTCAAACTTTAGGTTTCATGTTTTTACGAAATGGGTTAATAATAGTTTTCAAACTGACGTATAGCTGCTACACAGTCTGAAACTTGTACAAAGTAGAACACAAACATGCTATGCAGTTGTAATTATTTACCAACAATAGTGCTACGCAAATTTGAGAATACAGTCTAAAGTTAACATTTATTGCACAAATTGTAGTTCAATTTTAGTTCGTTCTTATTTATTAGAAATGTTAGAAAGCGGCTTTTGGTTTCTATTGTACAAATATCTAAATTAGTACCCAATGATTAACAGAAGCCATGTGTTTATTATTCAAATATTCCTGCAGGTCTCAATATAAAAAGTTAAACGATTCCTCTGCGTGTATTTAATGAATTGCTTGTCGTCAAAAAGGCTGTCAGTGTTTTATGGATATTCAAGAAGATTTTTAATTTTACTGGACTTTTTTATTAAAGCTTAAAAATCATCACAATGTATATAGTTAGTTGTTGAATATTTTCGCAAATATAAACTGAAATGGCACTGTTATTTTTAGTATTATTCTTATTGAGAGCACAATTGCATCTCGTGATGCTATGACGTGGCAGACAGGACTTATGTGATCAAGCATCATTTTTAGAATATTTAACATTGCAGTTTCATCGTTTATTCATCGAGTAAACGATATGGCTCGCATCTAAAAATTCCACGAATTTATGAGCCTAAATTAGCGCTAATATCACCGATGCTAAGCGGACAATTTCCGGGTATGGCACTTTAAACCAATTTTATATCACATTTAAACGTTTTCGGTTTTGTAGCTCCGAAGGAATGCAATTCACATTTCGAGGTAAGTTATGTTTTGGGCAGTTAATATTTTCTTTAAATATCAATCGTTCTGAAGAAAGTGGTTGAATATAGACAGGCGCTCGTTTAGACTTAGGCTCACTCTTATTCTTAAATTTTTTGCTTTATTGTTCGCGTTCTGCCGTTCAATTCTGACACATCTACTTCATTTTTGACGATATATTCAAACGACTAGGGTGTAAGTGGATAATAAAAATAACAAAAACGGATACAGATCAAATAACGAAACTGAAACCGAAAAATTAAATATTGAAGTATTAAAGCTTAAAAATGTTACTATTCGACCAGGTACAATTGAAACAGTAACAAACAGTACATACCTTTATAAGAAGTTTAAAGGAACAGGATGACCCCAAAATTTTGTAAAACTTTTGCTGAGTTTCTCATTTTTGTATTTCAAATCAAACAAATGCAGCATTTATCAAATAAAAAAATTGAATGATTCCAACTATGCGGACAGAAACGGAAACACAAAACCGATTTTACAAAAGAAATGAATATCACAAACCACCGACGAAGATTAGTCATACAGGGCAAGCAGGCAGAATCACACCACAGGAATAAGTATTATAAGTCAGCGTTGCAATAAAATATTTTTAATTTGATAGCTTATTTTGCTAAACATCAAATAACGGCGAAAACACCTCAGTATTACTGTCGCAAATATGTAAAAAATTTTCTGATAGTGAAAAGTTGTGCAGTATGGACCTTAACATAAAAATTTTCTGACGAAAAGGGCGTGCAGCCCTTCCCCCACAAGATGCGCTTGCGCTTGCTAACGCTTTTTGTACGTGGCGAATGTTCGGGACCGAATGTTTAGCGTTAAACGAAAACGCTAATTTAAACTGCTTGTTCAAAACGTGAAATACGTTTTACAGTGGGCCATTTGAATTCTCCGAAACAGCGATTACTGGATGACTGTGTATTGTACCGAATTCCATAACAATATAAATGTGTCGAAATTCACATATATCAGAATTCCGCCGTGGTACGCACGCGTGTCTTTTCAGCGAATAATTAGGAGCAATGGTTATGTTCATCGCGACAGTGTGCCCCTCCATCCAGCAGCTCCGCCCCGCAATTTACGCTTAGCACTGCACTTGCCATTCAACAGGTAAAAGGCTCTAGGCAGCTTGGCATAGAAAAACATTTTGCGTGAGCATACCCAGGGGGAACAATACGTAACTCACTCGCAGCAACCAACCAACATGTGGTAAATGACATCTCCGGCGGTAAGGCAGTTATGTCATGGTAAGACCATCCCGGCGTACAAGGATTGAAATGTGCGTATAATACCAAATCGCAAAATTCACTTTTAGTCATTATTTGCAGATAATTTTAAGCAAATTTTATCGTAAACAGCGCTCGGCGGGCAAAATAATTATAGGCATTCAAGCAGGAAACTGATAAGTCTGGATTCCATTGCATAGAGGTAATTGCTTGACGTAAAATATGGAGACTCAATAAACCAAAACTACAAACTGTGTTTCTTGTTGAACACTGACCAGTCAATGAAATTTCAGGCCTAGAGCCATGGTTGAAAGTTTAATGAATTAAACAGTGCTGGTGCGAACCAGACTGTCAAAATTAGAACGAAACCCCATAGGCATGGATCGAGTCCGCGTTACAGTAAAATAGGCTAATAATCCAGAATTCAAATTTTTTCAAGACCACAATGGATCATCCAATAGAATCAACTAACCTCAGATTGTGTCCAAGTGCGCTCGCCAGAACCTGGACGGGGATTACTAAGTCCTTAACCTTGAAAACTAGCGGTAACCATACAGCTCAAAATAATCACCATGTGTTGGGGGTGTGACTTAACCACGCATGCGAGTGTTCATGAGAGCTTAGGCGCACGGCGACGTTGGAATTTTGTGACTCTCAAAACCCGACGTCACGCCTGAGGGCCATCATCCTCTGGACACGTTGGCTTACTAGGTAGACCCACGGCCATGAACATCAGGGATACCACTCGGATTCGTCCGCAGAGGTACCCGTTGGTCGCAACCGTAAAACAAATATATGCCGTCTCGACCTATACATAATACAGCTATCGAACAAAGGGAATGCTCGCTCAGGCTTACTTAATTCATGCTTAACTTTGCTTCATATACTGTTCGCAACGTATCATTTTTTTCGGGTAGCGAAGAATAATTTGTTGCTGTTTCAGCAGTTTTTCTGCCTCACTCCACAATACAGAAAATAAACTAAACGTACATATCAACCCGTATTTGGTTCACTATGACAAAAAGTGTTCTTCATTTGAACAATATTTTCCTGCCGATTCGTCGAGTAAAGCGTAAGTTGCGTTTTCAACTCAAAATAGTAGTGTTTTTATTTGCTACCTGTCCTAATTTCCAAATGGCCGTTCTTACCAGCAGCTCGAAAACTGCTCAGCTATCGACTGGAACGAAAATTCGCCACTGCGTTAGAAACAACCTGTATTCTTTTTGTATTCTTTTAATCATAGTTACCTTGAATCTATGACAATTCGTCGATCGCCAACTTGTCGCCCAACAGTGTCCTAATCCTTGAGGAGTCAGTCTAAGAACGTGTAATCCTCTAAGCCCAAGCCTAAGCATATTGATGGGTAACAAAATGTGGAATTGATGAAATTTTCGGATCAAAAGGAGTCGGTCGACGAGCTGTTACTCAACGAATTGTCGTGATACCGTTAGCTTTCCAGTTTACTCTGTTTAACTAACGTAAAACAGGTTGGTATTCAGGAGTTCAAGACACGACATAT
>JASANG010000823.1:0-14352 GCA_030248215.1 Enoplolaimus lenunculus
TACACGGGCTCGTTTAAAATTTATATGTAATTTAAATGATCCCATAGCCAAAGGTCGTTCGCAGTTTTTGGAATCAAATCAGGATAACTTAGGTTCCTGAACAATTTTGGAGCGGTCTTTTACTAAGGCAAAGTAGAGCTTGAAAAATAAAGAAATTGAATCTAGACCCGTATATCCTCAGCAAGGTTAATAGCATCGCAAACCAAGCGAACAATGTAAATTGGTAAACCCGCTGCCTAGCTACGTTATATATTGGTTTGAGATACAGGCAATAAGAGAACCTACAATTCAAATATGTGCACTGTGCATCAACTATCGGCTTTTGGTGATAGGTCTTGTAACTGTTTAATCACTTCAAATTCATCGCTTGTTTCAGATTTGATTTGTCCTCAATTTGTCTAAATTTTAAAATCAGCAACTACAATAGTTCGTGTTCAATAACCGGTTATAGTTGGTGATCAGTGCACTATGCATGGGATGATACGGGTCTTTTTAGGCCAGAACATAACCTCAGTTGAGCATAGTACCTATCGTCAGTTATGATAGGTTATAACAAATGCGATAAAAGTCCTAGATTTCGAAGCTTCTGTAAAATACACAACCATTGTTTGCGATGTTTTCTTTAGCTCCGTTCAAAATTCGATATATTCTGTTGCATTAGACTTTCTGAAATATTTAGATCGAAATTCCGCCGTTTGGTTTTGATTGGTTACATTCGCTCCGTTTGCAGTTTGGTTCGAAACTTGATTCGGGGTGGATAAAAACCGTTCTAGAGTTATCTTGGCATCATTTAATAACTTAGCCAGAAATACTCTATTCGGTCTTTAGTTTCATATTGCATATTTTCATCTTAATCAAGTGACTGTATTTTGAAATACTCAGCCAATATCCATAGCACCTTTCCACAGTTAGCGATAGGTTTTCAAAATTATGAACACATGCAGTTATAGATCAGAAATATTGCGCACTGGTAGCGCATATTAGTTACGCTAAATGTGTTAATTTTGGCGCTAACCATTCGGTGGTTCAAATGATACACAATCTGTATCAGCCGGATACATGTCTACGAACGACAGCAGCTCATACTGATACTACAAATTTTGTGTAAATCTACAAACTTTTTAGGGAAGCCTATAGATAGATACCACTTATCTTTAATTGCGATAAAATTCTGTTGGTTGTCTACTCTGATATATGTATTACAAATGCCGCGGGGTCGTGCACCAGTAGACGATGAACCGGAATTAGAAGCATTTGAAGTAGATGATTACGACATAGCTGCTGCAATTAATCCTTCAATTCGAAAACGGGCAACCAAGGAGCAGATGACTTATGGTACGTAGCATTTTTATTTACACGTATATATCATTAAGAATTTTTAAAAACAACAGTATGGTATGCATGGACACACATAAACATGATTTGTAATTTACCTAACGTTTTGGGTATACATTTAACGAGCAACTCTTTATTCATTGAAATTTAATCAACGAACAACCCGAGCTAGATTATTAATTGGATTATTGAAGTGATAAGTTTTAGTGGTTTCTGTTGTGTAAGATTAAGTTGTTTGTAAAGACTACTGATTATTTCGCAACTTGTAGCTGGCGAGTTCGTCATAACTTGAAACTTGATATGTCGTCGTTGCAGGAGTTTGGGCGGAGTCGGAATCTGATGACGACAGCGGAAGTAGAAAAGGTTTTGGTGCCAAAAAGCAATCTGGTGGTAAATTTTCGCGCGCTGATTATTCAGCACCCGTCAGCTTCGTTAGCGGTGGTATCAAAACAAGCAGCGGAGAGATTGAAAAGAAGAAAAGAGGCAGTGACGACGAAGAAGGCAGCGTACCGGGGGTATATATGTTATTTGTCTGTATAAGTCACTCAGTTGTGATAATTTTGAACAGCGCGGAGCTACTGTTGGTCTTTGTTCTGTTTTAGGCTCGGGGTTCGCTTAGTCATGAACGTCGAGCCCGTGGTAAGCCCGCCACTTGCATACTGCATTGCTCTTCCATAATATCTTTACCTGGGGGATTTCCAGCGCAGGGCATTTCAGCATGACATGCATTATTGTTTCAGCATCGGCACCGCATCGATAGCATTTTGTTGGATCCCGAGTGATTGAGCTGGGCCCAGGACGCGAGGATATTTTTTCCGACGAATCTGCGATTCTTCCAGTGTGTGTTTCGCGTGGAGTGCAGCGTTTTGTTTAATATTGCGACTCAAATATGTTGACTAAACTGTAATGTTGTTCTAGGACAGCGAAGAAGACGATGAAGATGAAGTACAAATGGCATTTGCTCGTCGTAAACAGCGTCGACCAGCGTTTGGTGGCGGTAGCGTATATAAAAGCGTCGGACGGCGTGGCGGGCCCGGTGGTGGGCTATATAGTGAAATGATGGCAGGCATGAGGTCATCGAGTGGGACTGATCCTAAAAAGTAATTATATATACCTTGGCTGCGCGATAAAATTTGGGATTGTTGTTTGACAATGTTGAGTTCAGCATTAAAATTTACCAGTGGCAGTACGTATATAGCCAACAGATTATGCAGCTGATAGTTCCGTTGTTAATTAAAGCTTGAAATGGAGTGCAGCATGCTAGTATCACTTGAATTGGGAATTCTAAAATCGTGATTAAGATCCACTAGCGAAAACTGTAGCTGAAAAACGTACGTAAGTACATATGCGGAGCCCTGAAATTAGGCACTAATCGCGCTTCAGGTGATTTTCCATTATATTCTTAGCTATATATAATACGGATTGTTGTACCAATTCAGGTTCGGTGACTGGGAGAAGCATACTAAAGGACTTGGCCTTAAGCTTATGCAACAAGTAAGATGATAGCATTTTGAAGTGAAGCTCTTGTTATAATTTATTTTATTGGATATAGTGCTTGGTATTTTATTATCGGTTTTGGTTGAAGTGTATTTGATATCAGGAACCACTGAGACACAAGAAACCGAGACCTGCCAAATACCGAGACGTGCCGAGACTGAGACCGAGACTCGCATTCCTGATCTTGGCCATTTTTGTTTTACAGTGATGCCCTCAAAAGTAACATGGGCCAAACAAATGTTGTAACTGATAACAACGCTGCAAAAAAAATAGAATAGTGCAATAGGGTCGTTGTTAATGTGTTAAAAATGCATCGGCGTGAGATTTTAAACTTTGTTGCGTAAACGCTTTAAATACTTTAAGCCACAGAAGGAAGACTTGTAAGCTACGTTTTGATATTTGAATGTAATCTAGTATTAGATTTGAATTTATTATCCGGCTCCGTCAGTTTTTGGTATCCGGTCGCACCCTGATTATTGCGTGCCTATGTTTTCAATGAAACTTTTGAAATTGTCATATTTTTCTGAAAATATATATTGGAACCGCTGTGAACTTGACTGTACACAAAGGCGTTTATTTTCGGCTTTAGATGGGTTACGAAAAAGGCAAGGGTCTTGGCAAAACCGGCGAAGGTATCAAAGCGCCTGTTGAAGCGAATTTGAGGCCTGGTCGCGGTGCAATTGGAGCGTACGGACCGGAAAGCAGTAGAGCCAAAAAGGCCGCAGACGGCGAAGAGGGTGATCAAGATATTGATGACGATAATGAGACCCGACAAGAAAAAGGCGTGGGTCGCCGAAGGAAAGCTGGTTCGTGGCGAAAAGGTGAAAATCGAGCTGAAATCAAGTAAGTACTGACGGGGTTAGCAGTGTGTTCTGTGAACCCATGCAAAAATTAGTTTTGTGTGGCGTTTGGTTGAATTTTAGATTGAATAGTTTTACATGTATACTCGGCATACCACAGTTTATAATATTTGTGGTATGAATATAAAAAAAGATATTTAGAAGTTTCAGGAAATTGGTTTGCAACTCGCATGAATACGTCGGGAAGTTGAAATTGAATAAGTGCATTTATGTTTAATATTAAACGTTTTTTGTCAGTGACATGTCAATGCTCATGGTGCGACGGAATATCCGAATCCGGTTTAATATGGGGCAAAAACCGATATCGTATCCGGACCTGATACCAGATGTTTTCGGTAATCGTCCGGTGAACGTCTTTAACATCTTGCTGGGGGTGATGCAGATTCCTTCAAGATTGGTGCCCCTGTTTCGCTGAACGTCTGCTAGGTCATTGGCTCGATACGTTTTCCATGACACATTTTACGCTACTATTTCCCCCTACTCAAATCTTCCTTCTATTTCTCCACCATATTCGTTCAATATAACTAATCCAGACTTGTTTAAATTCATTTTTTGAACATCTTGCTGCGACTGCATTTCTGGGCAAGTCAGGAAGTTCAAGTTTTGATACGCTGTAGTAAAAATGAAAAATTCAAGCTCAGTTAGCAGTAACTCGATGGTGTAATATATTTGCAATTTCTTTTCCGGTTCTTATTCCTGCTTTTGCAATAAAATGATTTTCTGTTCCACCCGTATCCTTTGAAAGCGTAGTTGGTGTATTTTCATCCGGTTGCACCTTGGCAATATTGTATGCGTTTCTGTAGAAGCCGAATGCAGAACGTATATCTGCGTTTTTTCTTGAAGATGGGGTGGGTTTCGTATTGGATGTGCTAGTTGCTTATTTGAAAGATTTCATTTCAGCTACAAAACTGTTGAAGAAGTTCTGAGTGAAGGTGGACAATTAAGCCAGCAGTTTAGCGGGCTTGCACCTACGAAAGCAACTAAGGTAAATTTTTACTTTCATTTTTAGATATTTTTGTCTTTTTTGTTTTGCGTGTTGCGTATCAGGGCAGCAACAAAAGTTCGAACTCGGTTTTAGAATCATCAAAAATTAAAGGTTCGGCATTGGATTTGGTGTTGAAAAAGCCGAATCCAACAAGATTCGGAAACAACAACTGTGTTTGTGTGTTCGAATTGAGTTGGAACAGATTGAATCATTTCTCGAAAACTTTTTTGTACTTGCGGTTCGAACCTCTACCCATGTTCCAGTGAATTTGCTTTCGATATTTCAAAATTTGACTGTTTTATTGCATAAATCATATTATGTTTGCTAAGCCATCATGTGAAACAGATACAGTTTTATATTTATACAATATTTTTTATGTAAATAAAGGAATATTTCAAAGTCAAAGTTCGATTCAGAATCACTCAAATCGTGGGTTGAGTGCTACTTTGCTACGTGTGACCGCTTGAAAACCAGGCTTATGGAACATGATGAGTGTATAAAGTTGCTAGTATTGTCGTAGTTAAATTAATACTACCAAAATATTTTTTGTAGTCTAGCTTAAATCTAAGCGTAAACAATAATTTACAGATTTGTGTTTGAAACAAAAATAATTTTAGATAATTGACATGACTGGGCGGCAACAAAAAGTGATTTCGAGTGCAAGTTTGTTGTCGGCACGTTCGAAACATCGTGATCCGAACGCAGGGGGCGGAGGTAACGTTAAACCCGATGACTCTGCCCCCACTACAACCAACCGGCCGTACTATGATGTCCCGGAGTTGATGTACAACCTTGATTTGTTGATTGAAATCACTGAAAATGAAATTGTTCGCAATGATCGACAATTGACGTTTTTGAAGGTTAGATTGTGTATGAATATCACATGTCAGCTTGATCCTCGAATCTCGTGGGCTATCACTGAAATTTACTTCTGATATATGTTTCTATAAAGGTTCGGCCGGATGTGTGGCTTTGGCCAAAAATTGACATCCTGTTGCTGAAAAATATAACGTAAACTCAATGTTGGCTTGCACCAATTTTCAAAAAGTCTCGTGAACCAGATGGTGATGATATTTTGGTTCTGTAAAGCTAAATTACAATCAATTATTGCTAGTTTCAAAATAAAACTGCAGTTGTTTGTTTAGATTTGGAGATCAAGAATTTTTATGCAACATATTTCAGAAAGTAGGATTACAATTAAAATTTCAAAATTCCGATTCCGGTTGGTTTTACAATCAGAATCGGCACTCGCTTTGGATCGGAATTCCGGATGCACCCTGTATGAGAACTAGTATATATTTATGATCAAAAGCTGTTTCCCAAATTTTCGAGTTCAAACCACCAGTGGAAATTCGTAATGGGTAGTATTTTGACTTATGTTTGGTACCGAGACTTAGGTATGCGTTATTCTTGATGCTCGCCGCTGCGATCGTTTCTTAAGTTTAATTTTACATTTGGTGTGGGCCACATTATAGTAAAGTGTTATAGTATTCTGGGTACAACTTGAATATCTGAATAGGTTCTATCCAATCTAAAGTAGTATGTTTCGTTGCGTTAAATTAATGCTTTTGAATTTTAGGACCAGAACGTTGCCCTTGAACATGAAGAAACTTCGTTAACTGAAGAAATTGACTCGCAATCTCGTGAAACGAAAACACTGGAAGACTTAATTCAGCTTATTGACAAGTAGTTCGTTAATTTTAAATAATTGTTAAGATTTTTTTTCGAAAATTAAGACAGCATCATACTTTTTGATTATTTCAATGCCGTCCGGTACCGTTTGGTGTCGTTCGGTGCTGTCCCTGTAGCTTATCTAAAGTATGCGAAACACAGTGAAATGTTTCGGTGTAAGCGTGAATGTCCTGTTTTCGCAGCATGTTTCAGTTTTGTGTAAATTAACCAGAAGCCAAACAAGACCCGAGTTTATACTTTTTGTTTGTTTTTCAGGTATTCCGATAAGCACAAACGAGGTGAATTGACTTTGGATGAATCAAAAGAACTATTTGTGGTTATGCAGCGAGATTTTATGAAAGAATACAAACTGCACGGTTTGGCTGGACTTGCGTACACGATTGTGCTGACACAGGTAAATTTTGGTTAGTGTTTCAACTTTGGTTGCTGTAAATTAATACAAAGTGGCCATATTTTCAAATGAATGTAGCAATTTTAATTATTGTAAGTTTCGAAATGTTGCGTATTAACGTTAGATTGGTGCTACATTTGAGCAGAGGTGTAGATCCGCGGTTGGAACGCTTCGCTTAATTAAAACACTAATGTGTACGTACTACTCGATGATAGATTTTACACACGGTGTTGACAGTTTGCTTGTGGTTATAAGTTTAGGTATTTACGTACGGTTTTGTAATTGGGATGGTACTTGGTTTGCAGCTCGCTGTTTTTATTTGGCCACATAAAATAAGAAATGGCTTGGTGTTTGTGTTATTGGTTTATCGAAATTTCGAAGATTAGCCGTCAAGTGATGATAATTTTTCTGACCAAGAAATAGTTACTTACATATCATCTCATATGCCTAGTGTTGATGAGGCATTATAATATGTTACAGATGAAAGAATATTTTGTTACTTGGGACCCGCTTGCAAGACCGCAATACGGCTACGATACTGTTCGCGAGTGGCGATTGTTGATCGAAGAAGCTTCTGAGTGGGCACCACCACCGTCGACTGCAGCCATGGACCCGTATCATCGCGTAATCTGGGACGCATGGATGCCTCGCGTTCGGCCGGTGATATTTCAGTAAGTTGTGCAAACCTAACGTTTTGAAAGGTTGGAGTTTTTAAAATCGGTTGAAGTAGTGGCTCTGATTTAAAAAAATTATTTTTTTTATCTATTTTGGTGCTACTTTTTTATTAAAAGTTGAGGTTTTGGGTTATTTCTTTTATTTTGCTATTATATAAATAATGTGATGTGTTGAAGTTTGATGAATTCACCTAATTTGACGCACTGTTACCTACTGGCAACAGCATATACATAAATTACAGTGTGTTCAGCATCAGATTGGAAGTAGGAAATAGTTGATTGCCAAATCTTTATCTTTGGATAAATAAAAATTTAAGATAATTTCAGACATTGGGTGCCTCGTGAGTCAGATAATTTGATTTCGTTGCTTGAGACGTGGCAGCCAGTAATTCCGAAATGGATATTTACAAATATTCTCGATCAAATGATTTTGCCTCGGCTTATCGATGAAGTTAACGCGTAAGTACTGGTTGCTGAGTATATATTGCTGGGCATTCTACTTTACAAAACCACGGCTGTTAAGAAAACTCTATTTAACCATGCCTGACCGCTCGTATATTATAACAATATGTAGAAACATTAATCAAAACGGTGTGTTTAATGCCCAAAACACGCTAATTTTTTAAGCTGTAAAATGCTTAATCGAAGGCTAAAATTTTTATTGGCGTAGCTTGAAGTCGTATTTGGTTAATATTAGTAGTAATAACCCCGCCGTGGGACCCAGTGTAAAAGCTGTCCCAACCCAGGTTTTAAGCGTTTACTAAAAATTTCGTACAATGTTTCGAGCAAACCCTTTTCCCTGAAGCCTTGAAATTTTGAATTTAGCTTTACTAGCAATCACAAAAAACATTAAATCATAAAAAATATCAAAAACTCACAATTGTCTGCTCAGTGACTTTTTGAATTGGTGATAAATCACGCCACCAGCTGGATTTGTTCCATTGAGGTCACTAAAGCACGCCTTTTTGTAAAAATTGCGGTTGTCCCAGTAATATTCTTACCTTAAGAGCGCCCCCCAGCTTAGCAACTTTAAAATGCGTCGACTCGGTCACTCTGTGCGTTTCGTCTCATTCACCCTGTGCGTTTCGACTTATATTCTTTGACTTTCATTCATGAAGGATGCCCCTTAACATCAATGAAAGAAAGAGTTTAAGTTTACTTTGCACTCCGCCGTTTTTCTTGCGCAGTGTGTATTAAACCTGCAAGAAAAACCTAGGTTTCAATGTTTGTTTTGCTAAACTCTTATTACCTTAGCGCGGTTCCAGCTTAGCAACTTTAATATGCGTCGACTCATTCACGCTGTGCTTTTCAACTTAAAATCTTTCACTTTCATTCATGAAGGATACCCCTTAACATCAATGAAAGAAAGAATTTAAGCTTACTTCACACGCTGTCGTTTTTCTTGCGCAGTGTGTATTAAACCTGCAAGAAAAACCTAGGTTTTATTAATTTGTTTTCTCGCGAGGTGTGTATTAAACCTGCAAGAAAGCTGATCTTGGCATTGTTTGAACTCCTCTATTTCGGATGGGAATGAAATCTATTTTTGATACTAAAACATTTCACACAACTAGAATAGCTTCTTTTTTTCTTCGGAACTTCAGCTCTAGGCATATCCTGCCGTTACCATATTGCACTGGCTTGCCAAAGCTATCTAACACTTGCAACTTTAACTTGTTTGAATACAGCAATTTACAGTCTAAAAATTTTATATTTGAAGGTTCGTAATATAGCACCGGTTCTTTTACCCTTAAATTTGGAATTAGAGTTAGCGTTTTTTCAGAGTTGTCTTCTACAACCTGCCCTCCAATAAAATCACAACGTAAAAAGAAGAAATTGGTATAGAGCCACATATCTACTACCCGTTCCCCTGTAACGGAACCTTCAACAGAATTTTGATTTAAACCCAAAATTTCTTGAAGTCTAATCGAAATGTCTTTAATTTTACTGCCGCCAGTACATTTAATGGTAACTTTTTTAGTTAACTCGCTATAGTTAATTTCAATAAATTTTTTATCTATTTTTGCTATGCTAGATCGTAGATAATCAATGAAACATTGATTATCGTAACATACCATTGCAGGTATGTTTATATTGTGAAATGTTTTAGTATCCGGCGAATAATAGCTTAGTGAAAAGTCGCCGTCGGTGATATTAAAGATAGGACGTGGAATAACAATTTTCGTCAAACCAACTTCAAATTGGTTCAGGCCGAAATCAAGGAAAGTTGACAAATAGCAGTCAACTACTGAATCTGTAAGTTCAGATTCTAGGTACACATAAATCTTTTCAATCATTTTTTCTTTCATTTTAATTCACGTCAAAATCATCAGCTTATATACTATTATAATTATTAAAAAATAATTATTTGTACTGACACCATGCTTTATCTACATCAATGTTCATCCGTTTATGAAAAAATCAATTCAGTTTCCGAGTGTTATGAGCTACCAATCCAGTTTACAACGGTCATGTAATGCATAAGTAAACTGCATCGGTACTCAGTACAAAATTTTCTTTCATTCATAGGCCTACCCAAATGGTAATCGCAGTAGTCGCCAAGAAAGTGTTGTTCCATGAAAACGAATGATGGAAAACCTGCCTCTGCTAAGTCCTTGATGACTAAGTTGATGTATCCAGTGCGACGAGCAACCATTTTGATAAAAGTTAACTGATCTTTACCCTTAGTGAACACTAAGGGTTCCGGCAAACGGTCAAATATCCACACCAAGACTTCTGCTGCACGTCGAAATCCGTTACTTGCAATATCATAAGTACCGTTCATTCGAAGAGCGGAACTAGAACGAAAGAACAGAAGACTTAGACTTTGAAGTATCGAGACAAATGGTAGTCAGTGATATTTAACAAACTTAAAGGATCATTGCAGCGATTGCATTCTAAGACATACCGTACGACTTACTTCAGACTGATTTCCTGGCGCTGGCTTAATTGATCTCGTCGAACATTTGGCGGAACGGTGAAATGATATGTTTGTTCCGAGTACTGGAACCGGACCGTCACCTCTGTTGTGACGAATAATCCTTCTCCGATGTGCGCCGTATTGAGCAAGACTGCCGCCATATTGCCGATGTATAAAGTAACTCAGTACGTGAAATCTTGAAACGCAAACGCCAACAAAATTGTTTGTGTATAGTAAAATGTCGTATTTCCCGATGACAAAACGAGCAGAGCATAGATGATATAACACAGACAAATGATTTCCTGAACCAGATACATCCGTTTATATAGCAGACAAAGGATGATGTTGTTATTGTTAGCAAAGCAAGAGTCCATAGATCGTCCTCGTGACTTTCAGATAAACTAGCTTTACCTTTCAGTACCAGTTACAACAAAACAATGATGGCAGATCTAGGTTCATAGTTCGAAACTAATTATATTTTAATATAAAAACCATGTCAAATTTATTAGGATGTTGCTAACAATAACAAGATAAAGGTATAAAATGTTCAAGATGAACGTTTTGAAGGTGACGTAGAAAGCTGGGTTTCTGGAAAAAGTAATGACTTATAGGCAACGAAGAGGATGTTGTTAGCAATGACTTAGTTATTTAATACGATTAAAAAAGCCCAGACCAGCTGAAGCTGGTACAAACGTGCTCTACAGAGCTAAAAGCCGTAAATAAATTTAAATGAAAGTTACAAATTACGTTCGCGTGACTTCTGATTCCGCGAATTTACGGCTGCCGGTACCAGTTACAACAGTACACTGTCAGCAATATCTAAGGTTTGCAGCTTAAAAATTACTAAATCTTTGCTAATAATAACAAGATTAGGGTAGAAAATGTTTACGACCCATGCCTTAAAAGGCAGCGAAATTTTGTCCGAAAGCAGTTAACTTGCATTCACAATTGTAGTTTTGCTCTGAAAAGATTGCCTACTTTTACAGTTGTTTTTATAAAGACTTTCTGAAGAGCTTTCACTGGATCAGCGAACGGTAAGTGTTATTAATATTCTACGCAGAAACATTGATTTAGTAGAATAAAGCATGGTGTCGTACTGTTCTTTTCATCAAGAACGCATACAGATAGGTATAAATCAAATCCAAACTTTTTTCGAATTAGACATCAATGGCACCATCAAGACTTAGTTTTGTAAGCTACTACTGGTTGAAATAATCTGCTACACCGTTTTCAACTATTTTGACAAAACAAACTGACATCGACTGATGCCAAAAAATAAACCAACTGTGCAACTAAATGAAATCAATCGGAAAGATTGTTCGAGATTAAAACACATAACCACAATTTTGACAACGAATTTCAATAATTTCGTCCGTAGAATCATTATGCTGCCGTTCTGCAGCGTCAACATCAAGTTTACAATTGGGGCATTTTTCATAACCAATAAAATCAACATCGTCATTTGAGGACGCTACAGCCACATTTTCAGCCACCCTACTCGCTAAACCACCATTTTCGGGTTCATTAAGAGGATTTGCTACCGGCGGCGCTACATTTTCAACGGCATCTTCAATTACTCCCCTAAAAATCAGAATTTTACACCAACGTCACTGCAATCTCGAACGAATGAGCGAAGGGAAAGCAAGCAAGGGGTTAAACATAACTACACTACAATTCAACCAGAAGACAGGAATTAATTGTTTGAGTGAATGAAAATATTCATATGACATCGAATTTAAGTGTATGCTGATATCAAAATGCTTAGGTTAAAATTTAACTGACTTTTCCATCTTTGATAGGTCTGATTTTAAGTCAGGTAGACAATAGCCATCGCTGTCCTCATCAATGTTTATATTAGCTATCGAAACGCCAGCAGCTAGTTCATTTTCGATAGGTATGGTAGTTGTCCTGTACGGATTTTGCAAACTATCCACTGAAGACGAAAAGTTGGAGTCAGTCGGTACTCTTGCTGGCGTTTCGTAAATATTTTCAGCTGGAGCATTTCCAGAGGTACTAAAAACTAACATTTCAACATCAGGATTCGGCAGTGGTTGGACTAGTCTTCGTTGCAATACACGGCGCTTTCTCCAATTATGACCGAGGTATCTGAAGTAAAAGAAACCATAATTGTCGGAGCGTCGAAAAAAACATATCAACTACACAAACAACCGTTTACAACAAAAGGCAGCAACGGATCGATTTATCTAGCAAAGTGTTTGGCCACTAATACTCAAATGATCGCCAAATGGATACAGACTAGTATCGATTCGACATCAGATTGCAGACCTTTCGAATTGTTTGTTTTGCAGCATGTTGCTAATGTAAGTTTCTTTAGCAATTAACTTCTAAACATGCAAGCACATACATTCGCAAATAGGCATACGCTCACACACACACACACGCCAATTTAGGGCACATCCAAAGTACAAAATAAATAAAATCCCGCTCAGAAATGTATCTTACGCTGCTCCAAATGCAATTATTGCTCCTGCAGCAAAAGCGCCGGTGACTCCACCTGATATTGCTCCGCTACAACGAAAAAAATATCCTATCAACAAATTTGATTAACCACACCAGGTAATGCAGAAATAAGCGTGAAATCATAGTTGCATGCATAAATCAACAAACATGTATTACACAATGAAACAGTCACCGTCTAAACTAAGTTTTAATAAGATGAAATAAACATTGAAGCAGTATGCCACAAATGTTGACTGCGTTGCTAAACTAGTTTTCACTAAACTGTTTCAAGCCTAGACTTACACATCTACTCGCGAACATTCTGCGCTGCTCGTAACATTATGGGTTGTAACTTGTATACTTGACGAGGAAGACACAACAGGCGCAACTGTTGGACTCGTCGCTGCTGTAGTAGCGCTGCTACTAACTGTTGTCGACCTAAATGTGTAACAATAACTGTGTTGCCTATATAGCGTCGTGTACAGAAAGAATTCGATATCTCCCCGCCCGTGTGTGTGCTTGGGCATGTCAAAGCGCTTGCACGACATGCACCATGATCATTATTGTTTAATAAAGCTCTACATATATAGCAAAAAATAAAACACACAAAATAATTAGAAAACACACACTGACACCACACTGAAATACACCGCATCATTAGAGCACAAAATGCAGCAATAGAACTCATTTTAAAATTTTTCACTGCAAAATATGACTCCTATCAAACTCGATATCACTGATGTTGATGCCACCTGACTGGACGTCGAAAAAGCTATATGACTTGAAGTCTGCAAACGAGCAGTGCTTACGCTCACAGTAGAAATTGTTGTACTAAAACAAAATTGGCAGAAATTAAGTAAAGATTCTCACGTTTTTGTGATCTCCAATTTCGGCACAGTAGTCCAAAATTGTGTGTTTGTCGTTGACTTTGTGACATTGTAAACTCGTCCCCATAGCTTTAGGGATGAACACAGTAGTTGGTGGTGAGTGTAAAGGATACGGTCCATAAACTTGTACTAGGAGGTAGTAGTCGCGAGCTCGTAACCCACTCGTACTACTTCCTTAGCGTAGCGTAACTTGTAAAGATATTTCAATTTTGGCTCTTTAGTAACTAAAGATGCTTCATAAACAGTGATTCTAGACGGCACACTTGTTAAATGAAACTTTTGCGTCTTAGCTGAAATAGAGCTTCGAGGACTTGTTACGACTCTGTTTTGTAAAAAACTCTTAGCCATAGGCGCCTCAGTTACAGCCATCGAATTTAATACTGTTACAGTTTTTATTGCTGAGGAATTATTAACGAAGATTTCGGTCATTTCGAGTGGGGTATTAAGTGGTATTCATCGACAAAGTATTCGTCATAGGGAGTAGTCAATAACGGCGAACCAGTGAACGTGTCATCAACAGTCAGGTTGCGCTCGGAACTGAAATCAATTGCTTAGGTTGAAACCAACTTCACAAACAAACACAAACAAACAGCAAACAAACAGCAAGCAAATAAATAAACAAACAACATACAAGGATACAAACAAAACATACAG
>JASANG010003669.1:0-14382 GCA_030248215.1 Enoplolaimus lenunculus
ATTGTTGTGTTCCACTATAAAGGAACCAACTAAAGGATGATAGTAGTAAACTGAGCAGAGCGGAGAGCAATAGCTCTTTATTGAAACAAAACGAAACAAGACACATAAGCAGGTAAGATCGCCTGCTTATATACAAGAATATTGCATCATACGAGTATGATGCAATAACGCCTACATAAGTGTTTCTATTACATCAGAATGATTTTGATTGCATCATCATTGCATCAGAATTACATCATTCTTCTAATGTGTTCATGCCGAGCGGTTGTGTCTATTATCAGCATAGCTAACACCTCCCGACCAGCTTTGGAGAACCCTGAAGCGATTTAGCAACAGCCTCGTCTTGGGGGCCGTCGTTGTCGGTTTGACCGGCGAGGATTGTCAGGGCCATACTCGGGATCGATTCGAGTTTGAACGACTTCAGCTGTCGGGGCAATAGAAGCGAAGACCGGCGCAATCCCAGGTTCGTCATCTTCGTTGCTAGCGAAGCGCGGTTGAAGTTGATTGAGGTGGCGGCGCCAGATCGGACCTCGTGGAAGCACTCGAACGTGGACGCTGCGGGGCCCTAGTACCTTTGTAACGACGGCAGGGACCCACCGGGCTTGTCGATCACGTCGGGGACCGCAATAGAGAGCATAGCAGGCATATCCGATTGTGTAGCTTTGCGCGATGCGACCCACTTTCGAATTGTCCTCCTTGTCGTAGGATTTAGCGGCATCTCGAGACTGGAGACCTTGTGCGACATGTGGCGGTGATGGCAGCAAGGTATCGATCTTGGTACGGATTTGACGTCCATTCAGCAGCTCGCTGGGAGAGAGACCCGGCTCCAGCGGTGTGCGGCGATACTGAATGAGGAAATCGTGCAGCGCTTCTTTGACTGGAAGTGACGACTTGCGGATTGCCTGTTTGAACGTTTGAATCATGCGTTCGGCTGCCCCATTGGTGGCAGGGTGATACGGCGCTCCTGTAAGATGAACGATTCCCTTGTCGCGGCAAAAGGATTGAAATTCTTCAGAGCAAAAAGCTGTGCCGTTGTCGGAGACTATGGTGTGAGGATACCCGAAATGGGCGAAATCATCACGGAGCAAGGCGATTGTTGATGCAGAAGATACAGATGTTGTCGGATGAACACATGGGTATTTAGAATAGGCGTCGACGACCACCAACCAATTGCTGCCCATGAAGTTGATTGCATGATCGATGTGGACTCGACTCCATGGCTTTTCGGGCATCATCCACGGATGGATCGGCGCATTGGTCGGGGCATTTTGATGTGCGGAACATCCCTCACACGAGCGACAGATGTCGGTGATGTCGCTGTCGAGACCCGGCCAATAAACTGCAGTGCGAGCCAGCTGCTTCATTCGTTGGATCCCGAAGTGACCCGTGTGTAGGATCTGAATGACGGAACGGCGCAGGGTGGTGGGCACCACAATTCGTGACCCATACAGCAGACAACCATGAAGTGCTGATAATGAATCGGACAGCTTGCGGTAGTCATTGACGGACTCTGAACTCCGACCGGCGTTGACAGATTTGTTGCACGGCCATCCTTCCCTCACAAAGCGTAGCAGCTGTGAGATAACGGGATCCTTCGTGGATTCCTTTGCCATCGATTGTGCATCCGTTGGTCGCACCTGAAGGCTGATCGTTCGAATTTGACAGACTGTGTCGACGTCTGCTTCGCCTTCATCTTTGTCGAATTTTATGTCGGATCCGCATGGTAGACGGCTCAGGACATCGGCGTTCCCATGCTCTGACGTTTTCCGATACTCGATTGTGTAATCGTACTGCTGCAGTTGATGTGACCATCTGGATAGTCGATTGGCAGCGAGAGCTGGTGTGGCCTTGGTAGGGTTGAACAACGAGAGCAGCGGCTTGTGATCGGTGACCAAGACGAATTTATTGCCGTACAGGAATTGATGGAACTTCTGGAGACCGAAGACAATCGAGAGGGCTTCTCGTTGGATTTGACTATATCGTCGTTGTGTGTCTGTGAGTGATTTGGAAACGTAGGCGATCGGGCGCTCGCTACCGTCGTCGTAGCGGTGGAATAGAACCGCTCCGATCCCCACTTCCGAGGCGTCGCACGATATTCCAATCGGCACGGACTGATTGTAATGGGCAAGGACTGTATCGGTGCACAGCATGTCCTTTAGTTGTTGGAAACTAGCTTGCTCGTCAGCGCCCCATTGCCATGGAACCTCCTTCTTCGTCAGACGGTTGAGAGGAGCGACTATAGTTGAAAGATGTGGAATGAACTTCCCGTAGAATTGAATTGCACCCAGGAACGACCGAAGGCTTGCCACGTCATGCGGCGGCGGCATTTCCTGAACGGCGTCGACTTTGGGACCCTTGGCGATTCCGTCGTTGGACATCGTATGACCCAAGTACTCGACCTTCGACTGGGCGAACGAACATTTTTCTAGTCGGCATCGAAGACCCTTGTCGTTGAGTCGTTGCAACAAGGCTTTGAGGTTGCGAAGATGATCGGCCGCATCCACTCCACTTACGAGGATGTCGTCCAGATATACAGCCACTCCACTCAAATCGGCAGTTAATTGTTCCATTATTTCTTGGAAGTAGCCGGGCGCTGACTTAATGCCGAATGGCAGCCGAAGTTGAAGGAGCACACCGCGATGAGTGCTGAGGGCAAGCTGCCGTTGACTTTCGGGCGCCAATAGAATCTGATTATAGGCGTCGGCGAGGTCGATTTTGGTGAATCCATATCCACCACCCAGCTTGCGCATCAAATCCTCCGGCAACGGAATCGGTTGGCGATGCGATTCCAGTTGTGGATTGACGGTGACGGAGTAGTCGCCGCAAACTCGGAGTTTTGGCTTTGCCTGACCCGGCAACAGCGGCTTGCGAATTGGTACCACGGGTGTTCCGTAGCTGTTGAATTGAGTCGGCTTCCACACCCCTCTTGCGATACCGGCGTCGTAGGCTTGAGCGAGGTCTGTTTGCAGCGCGAAAGGCACCGGTCGTGGCTTGCAGAACACAGGCACTGAGTCGGCTTTGAACTGGACTTTGAGCTCGAAGTCCTTGAGGCAACCCAGCTCCGGCTTGAATAGATCCGGAAATTGAATGCATAGATCCTTGCATTGACGTCGGAGCTTGACATCAACATCTCGGCTAGACTGAATGGATTGAACCCCGGCAACGATTGTTGACTGCGAATGCCGGACGGTCGCCAGTTTGTTGAGGTCGATATCGAGACGGACGATGGCGTGCACCCAGGAGTGCCGGGACACCCGTAACTCAGCCCCAACTTCCGGGCAGCCTCGTCGTTGCTGTGAAGGAACCCGTCACTGGAAGGCGGTCACCTGTTGCACTGGCGTATTGTCCGTTGATTGAACCCAAAACCGGCTTCCCGACGGCGGCCCACACTTCTTCGCTGCAGAAGTTGTCGGGAGACCCAGTATCGACTTCGAAACCGAACGACTTTCCATGAATTACAATTTGTTGTTTGAATTGAGGCTCGGTTGACAGCACCTGTTGAACCCGATTGGATCCCACTTGATGAATGGTGTTGACGGCGGGAAGACCTCGTTGTTTGGAAAGGCATACGGCTTGGATGTGACCCTTCTTGTGGCAATGGTTGCACTCCGTATCCTTGTGACGGCAGTCTTTGCCTGTGTGATCCGTCTTGCCGCATCGCCCACACGTCCCCTTTGGAAATCGAAACGGTCCTTGCTTAGACCCGGTTGACGCGGACTGTGGCGGCTTGGCCTTGACGGTTTTTCCCCGTTTGCTGTGGTGTTGATTGCGCTTGGAACCCGGAGAAATTGAATGAACAGCTCGCGAAGAATCGCCATAGACGGTCTCCTTCGCCACCTTGGCTGCGTCTTCCGTTTCCATTGCGACAGTGATGGCTCGAGCGAACGTCAACTCGTCGTCCTTGATTTTGAAGAGGGCCTTGAGAACCGCCTCGTTGTTGATCGAACAAATGAATCGGGTCCTCAGGGCTTCGTCGAGCGGATCGGTGATTGCGGGGAAATCGCATGTCACGGCATCTGCTCGAATCCTGGCGGCTAGCTCCTGGACGGTTTCGCCCGGCTTGCGCGTCATCGTCGACCAGAATTTGAACCGCTCGCGGACGGTGTACAGCTTGGGGTCGAATTGAGACTTCATGTAGGCCTCGATTTGTTCGATGTCCAACTGATTGACGTCCTTCGGGGGCGATTCCTGTGACGCCAGATTCGTGAGTAGCTTGTATGTCACCGGCGATTGATTTGTGAGGAAGATCTGCGCTTGTTTGGCCTTGGGAACGGAATGAGCACCGGCAAATGTGAGAAAGCGGGCCCAGTAATCGTGCCAGAGCTCGGCTGTCGAATCGAACCCATTGAACGGTGGAACGATTGATTTCGAACCCTCGGACTCGGACCTTGACAGCGCTGAGAGCAAGGCTTGGTTTTGTTCGCGCAGGATTGCCATTTGGGCCTCATGCTGTTGTTGGAGCACCTTGATCAGCTGGGCGGTTTCGGACATCTCGGCGAACGGCTACGAACCCAGAAAATTGACGTCGAATTGAACCCACGCTTGACCAATGACCCAATTGAACCGGCAGCGATTGATCCCCGGATAACGGGTACGATTGACTCACGACTCACGACTCACGATTGACAACGGTTGATCGTTGATCCGTCAAACGATTGACCCTCTCTGCAACGAACCGATTGCCACCGGACCTTTGACTCGACACGATTGACCCTCGGAACGGTTGACTCGTAGACCGATCGGCCCACGGTTTGAACACGACCTTGGATTGAACTCGCTTGTTTGTAACCCACGAGTTAGTCGGATTGAACCAAAAAAAATTCCCCGGCGCGGACTTGAACCCCGAAGCTTCGGATCGTAAACGCGACAGCCCACTCGGCCAACCAGGTGTTGAAATCAAAACGCAAACGTAGCTATGCAAAACAACACGTTGAAAGAATGATGATAGAGAGCACTGTCGATGTATAAAAACAATGCGTGTAGTTAGGATCTCATCCTGATCGCCAATTGTTGTGTTCCACTATAAAGGAACCAACTAAAGGATGATAGTAGTAAACTGAGCAGAGCGGAGAGCAATAGCTCTTTATTGAAACAAAACGAAACAAGACACATAAGCAGGTAAGATCGCCTGCTTATATACAAGAATATTGCATCATACGAGTATGATGCAATAACGCCTACATAAGTGTTTCTATTACATCAGAATGATTTTGATTGCATCATCATTGCATCAGAATTACATCATTCTTCTAATGTGTTCATGCCGAGCGGTTGTGTCTATTATCAGCATAGCTAACAGATACGGATACTGTTTCTATTACATTATATTTTAGTCTTGTGTTGTTGGCTCGTTTTATTGATGTTACCACTTTACTGTTGTCGTTTTCATATCATTGATATATATTGGTTCTTCCCTGCTTTCCTTTTTTATTATTGTTTTGTATTTTGTTTTATAACCTGGAGATGTTATATATTTATATACACCTGACTCGAGTTATATATTCATATCTACAAGATTTCCTTTACCAGCTTTATTCTTGTTTTAAGTACGTGTGTAGCGAATGCAATTCCCGTAACACTACGACTACACTTGAAAAGTCTCAAGTTCAAACCAAATGTTAAAGACAATATATCACCATTGACAGGCCCGTAGCCAAAAGGGTGCCAGGGGGGCTTACCATGCTTGAAGAATTTTGGCCCTTCTAGACAATTGTCAACCTTGCTTACAAGTTATTGAAACCCCATGTTTGCCCCTCCTGAAACATTTTGGCCACCCTAGCAAGGTGAGCTGGCTACGGCCGTTGCAGTTGAGCATTCAGTCGGTCACCAATAGAAGAATTTTGCTTTTGTTTCATGGTTAAATTATAACTGCATAAGCACGGCCGGTTTCAATAGCCGCTGGCATATCCACCTTTACGAAAATCGGAATTTGCTTCCAAACGCCCGTCTTTGTTTCGAACAATTGCATTGACGGCACTGATTTCACGCGGAAAATCTTTAACCATTTGTTGACCGTAACGAGTTGTAAGCTCATCAATTATAACCTGTAAATATTTACAATTGATGAACTGAAATATTTAATGATGCCGGTATAAATATGGACAGCGTAAATTCATTCCAGACTGCGCTGGCTTTAAAGCTGTTCAGCACTGCAATATATGGTAACAAGTATTGCGCCACCACGGATCTCTGTTTTGTGCGCAAAACACAGGATTCGCATTTTCAACAGGGCGCAGCAATTGTCGTCTGTTAGTAATGGGTTCTCAAGCAAGCGAACTACGACAGTTACGGAACTAAAATTTCACTGAAC
Organism: Enoplolaimus lenunculus; assembly: GCA_030248215.1. Lineage (NCBI taxonomy): Eukaryota > Metazoa > Nematoda > Enoplea > Enoplida > Thoracostomopsidae > Enoplolaimus > Enoplolaimus lenunculus. Next base: position 6,311 of record JASANG010003669.1, read on the forward strand.
AATATATATAAATCGTGTTTAACAGCGTGCGCTGAAGTTTGAAACTCGGAAATTTTTAATTAAAAATTTGTGCAACCCGTCGTCAACTGGTGATAGGTGCTACGCACTTTTGGGAAAGCGGGCCGATGGCACAAATTTTTGTCATAAAACTGCACACTTTTACCGGAGGAAATGCTGGTTCATAGTTGCTATAATTATATGAAAGCTGATTATGTAGCCGAGGCCGATCGACCGCTTGCTTGATACTGTCGTTGTAGATCAAATAATTGCTCATCACCTGTAAACAAACATTTCGTGCTGTACTTCAATGAAAGCATTATTTTATTACACAATTCCGAATGCTAGGTAGGTTTCAAATTTCAGTCAGTATCAACCTAAAATTATTGTTGAAAAGTTTCGAAAGTTTAAAATAATGCTAGTCGTGGTGAGCATTTAATAGTAAAGTTGTGACTAGAAGTTCAAAAATTAAACCAGAAGTCAGACTGCACTAAAGACTGACACTAAAATTAGTTATTAGAATTTTTTGCCTCAAGTATTTTTGCCTCAAGTGAGAGCTATACAAAACAAGAGCAAAATCCGCCTACAAACGTTAAAATCGAAGTTACGTCATGTTTTTGTGATCCAGCCATTATGTTACAATTTGTAGTAGATAAATTTATGAACAGTGCGAAGTGGACTGCGTTTGAAAGTTATATTTTAACAATTTATACTCATCGCTGGACATACTATTATCATTGATAAAAAACTGAATGATCCCTATGGGTTGCGCTATATTGACCGAGCACCGCCGGTGTCACACAGCCCCATCTTTCCAAAAGCCCGATATTTCCTCCCGGGAAAAAGGGGGCGAGCCGAAGTTGTCCACCATTGAAAAGCTTAACCGTCAGCCCGAGATTTGCCCCCAGGAAAAAATGGAACTAGCATAAGAAATCCCTCCGGAAAATTGGCCCTAGCCCAAGATTTTCGCTGGAAATATTCTTGTGCTTATATGATGCCAATGAACTAAACCACGCAATACGCAGTTAGAACAATTTTTACCTTCTTTTTAAGGAAAGTTATGCCAAATATATCTAATAAAATACATTATTGCACTCATACCGAACTTCGTAGAATATTTGCGCAATGGGGCTTATCCTAAACCGTGAAACAGTTAGGTGATAATGAAAAAAAGCACTATCAAAATCGCCAGAAGCAATACCTTTGCCGGACAGAAGCATCAACTGTTGCGAGAGCTCTCTACCATATTCTTCTGGCTAAAGGGTTTCCTGCGATCGTCTTTTCAATCCACGGCAGCTGGTTTGTAAGCTCAGTGATGAACATCTTTGGTTCGATGTTAATTTTCAATTTGGTCCTTGCGAAGTATTATCAATCTTCTGTTGTTTTAGTTTTCTCGTGGAGTTTTCAGTTTTGGAAGATTGAACGTACGCTCTACAGTTGTTTTTAAGGTTAAAAGCGCATAATATGCAACAGTTTTAAAGATTTGCAGTTCGCATCTGTTTTGAACATTGAATACGTTGCTAACAACCACGAGCGGATATTACACATTTTTATTATCACAAGCATAGCCTCGTATTTTAACTAAGATGTACCTCATACTAACATCTCCGAGGGAAAACTTTTTTAAACTCCATTATTCCCGGGGAGATCTTGGACAAGCCCCACGTTTACTTGGAGGAAATTTGGGGCTGATGGATCGGTTTTTATGTGGCTGTGACACCGGACGCTCGGTGCCCTGCACGGTAGACTACAATATGTCAATTCGCCAGTCCAGAAAAGCGACCTACCCACGACACAGCACTAATTATTCGTGTTCCACCAGCAGCGCCAACGGTCATTTTGACATCACCCGTATCACGATCAGTAATGATCACAGGACTTATCGAAGAAAGCGGCCGTTTGTAAGGTTTAATAAAATTCGTGTGTGTTGGAAACTGTCCGTAATCGTTCTGTTTGCCAGGAACCGAAAAGTCGGACATGTCATCATTCATGATGATACCCAGTTTCGGATGTCGACGCTTGCAACCGAAGCTGAAAATTAATTTGGTCAATTTTAAGAGTTATAGAAGAAAAATTTACGACTGTTCTACACATTGCCGCACCTATAAGGTTAAGGTTTGGACATACTTATATAGGTTCAAGTGAAGACTTAGGCAAAGGTTTAGACTTTTCCTTAACAATTCAGCCTTTTCAGAAACCTAAAAAGCCAAAGCCAAGCCTATTAGCCTATAGCTTGTGGATTAAAAGCACAAAAGCAAAAACATGCAATATACTTATCGGTATCTTTGTTTGCGTTTTTCAGTTTCGGAATTTGTATTCTAAGTTTGTATTCTAAACATGTATAGCAACTACGGACAGTCGATGATAAGTTTCATAAGTTTTCAATTTGGCAATCATGGCTTGTGCTATTGTCACAGCACTTTCGTCGTAAAATGTGAATGTATATTTTAAACCATAAAATATGAAAATTTCCAACTCCTTTGCTCAATCCAAGAGTATAAAAAAGTAGGTTTAGATTCTAGATTGCATTTTTTGCTCAGGCATAGGCATAGGCTTAGGCTTAGGAACATAACATAGTTTTGCGGTGATAAATCAAGAAAGGGTCTAACGAACATCTAGCATCGGATCCCCCACCGAGAGAAATCCAACATCCGCCACTGGTCATAATTTCCATTTGGTTGTGTGAGCATTTTCAAAGCAATGACTCGGAATAGTTTTAAAGTTAACCAAAATTTAAATATTTCACTAAAATGGCACTTCCCTGTGCCAGACAGAATTTACTATAAATAGCCTACTTCAGATTCTCTGAGTACCACAACACTCAGCCCCGCAATAATTATTTGCAAATTTCAAGAGGAGGCAATGAAAATTTTCACAGCATAGAATTTTTTAATGCAACAGAAACAATTTTCAGCCGGAATCGAAATGTCTTCCACAAGGCTCACGTAGTAGCGGCCCTGGCTATACTTACTATGTATTAATACTTGACGTGAGTGCCACTGCATTACCATAGCGATCAACTGCATTCATATGTGACGTGCCATAATCGTTCGGAAGATACGTCTTTGTCATATATTCTTGAAACGGTAGCGTATAATTTTTAATGGCTTTTTGAATTTTTATAGCCCAGTCCAGCGATATAATCTCGTCGGCAACCTTAAATAAGCATTTTAAACACTGTATTTGTCCCAAACCTGCTAAAGGCATGTTTGTCTAATTGGAAACTGGGCTGTCATGAGCGCTGGTTTTGGGTAACGTTAGGCCAAACTATAACTAGTACAAAAAACAAACTTATACCATTGTAATTAAAACTCGATATATTTTCACATCATTTGATCGTATTATCGTATTCGCTTTTCTTTCTTGTAGCTGTTCTGGCTGGCACGAATAACAATTAGCGCTCGGAAGGTCCAGATGCCAGCTGAGACGAACTCGTATTCAACGACAATAGTACAACATATTTCTTGTAGGCAATACGTTACAGAAAATTTTTTTAAATTTAATCCGTTGTGAAGTTGAGGTGTTCGCCAGCCTATCATACGTAATATCTGGGCACAGCATTGGTTTACATTCAATTTGGTGTAATTCCTAGTTCAACACAAAACCTTAAATCAAATTTATATGAATTTGAGAAATCTCAGCCGCAATCCAGGCATAATCATAACGTTAACATTTATACATACTCAAGCCAAAATATTTAATTTGGCCAATTCTGAATTTTGGCTACTAAGCGAACGAGAAGCCAGACGCATTTTAAAATTTCGGCGTTTTTTGTTTTAACCGGTTAGGGTGGAGACCCTTTTAGGGGTGGCCTCCAAATGCAGGATATGGGGGTTGCCGGGCGAAATCTTTGAGGTACATGTTCGAAAACACGTCTTCGACAACGTTATAAATTTAAGCAATGCCAAAATCATAAATTTCTGAAAGCAAAGCAGTTTGAGATATAATGAAGATAAATTTCATTTTAGTGATAAATCTCAATACAAAATGTTGGTTTTGATTGCTGTCTGGGCAACATAGGCTGGGGTGTCCATCTCTTGCAATCGACCGCGCATATTAGCACCTCTCGTTTAAAAGCTATTGCTGCATAGAATAGTAACCTTCATAACATCAGGTTCTGTCGCTGGATCGCCTAATCTGGTTCTCGCTGAAAACCCGAATTTTAGCGCTTCAAGAAATCGGTGAAATGGCAGCGCAGATACAAATGCTTCTTGAGCTGATGTTTTCGTTGGTTGAAATTCTGCAATTAATGCGCATGTTATTTAGCTTATATGGTTAATATTACAGTCAGTCCGAGTACAGTTGAGGTCCTTATGAGTTGTGAAAGCTACATTCCAAAGTCTTTGTGTAAGCCTTGGGTGGCGCTATTCTTCTGATGACGTCCGGCACCGTGTGCCACTGCCCATCGCCGTCCGATGCCGTTCAGCGCCGTACTAAAACGCACGTTTCTTGCCGCACGGTACAACATATCAATTTGTAAACGAAAATTTGTTGACGTGCAATGCCGTCCGTAAGCCGCCGCACCACTAGTATAGCGCCACCATAAGCCTCACTGTAAGTACAATCGTATAGCTAAAGCTAGACATATGCCTAAACTTAAGCCTGAGCAAAAAACTTTTCAGGCATGTAGCCAGCTCACCTTGCTAAGAAGGGCTAGCACGATTGAAAATTTTATAGGGGGCTAAAAATTTTCTAGGGGGGCTAATCAAGCCTGCCCACTCCATTGGCTTCGAGCCCTAAGATTTTTTACGGTTGTAAGCATATTCAATTTATAATTTTAAAAGTGCATCTGCAAGACAAAAAAATACACCAATGATTTAAAATAAGAAAAACAAAAAGAAAAACTTAAAGCGCTATTTACACGTGCAAGCTCCCGTTCGAAAAACTTGCAGCTGCAAATAATTCATTAAAAACGAAAGCTGTGAATTTAATTCACATGTGTGAATAATCATGCAAGTTCGGTGAGTTGATTGCATCCGCTGTCTCATTGGCTGATGAAAAAATGCAAGTTCTGCGTGCAATTCTCAGCTGCAAATTCTCGCAGCAAAAACTTGCACGTGTAAATAGGGCTTATCAGAAACATTTTTGAAATAAATTAAATCAATGGGCCAATCACTGTATAAATAAAAGCGTAAAGCGTTTTAAATAAATGAGTTTCAGTGAACTTACGGTGTAAAATATGCATAACAGCTGCAACAACCGCGCTAGAACTTGGCGGCGGAGGACCACATAGTTGATAGTTATCAAGTATTTGAGTTTTAATTACGTTATCAACGTTCACTATTGACGTGTAGTTTGCAAAATCATTCGCAGTTAATATTCCACCTATCAATAAATGAACCATTTTCAAATCGTACGCATATTTTCTAACGTGAAGCATTCATTTGAAGATAGGCAGTGTAGCTTCGGAACCAGTGATTGGTGAGGATAGAAATTTAGTGTATTTTTCGCATTTGATTTGTCCTACTTCAGAACCACATTTCAGATGCGTAGTTGCATGAAATGTGAAAATCTATGCCAAACTTGTGATAGCTGTTATGCGCATTTGAGAATACGGTTACATATTTGAGCATATGTATAATTATAAATGTCAGATGACTCGTGAAGCAATTAACTTGACTACTATATTTTAACATTGGATTTGCCCAAAACACTTAATATGCCAATTTTCACAATGCGGAACGCTGTGAAAGACAAAAAAAATACGCATAAAGCATTGGGCTTGTACACTTCCCACAAAAACATAATTCTAAACCGAAAGCCTAAGTGTAAACATAGGTTAAGCCAAAACCTGTTTTTTAAAATTGTAGTGAGATCTGCATAAGAGCCAGCCCCTTATACTTGTAAGATGTCTGATGGGTTCTGACGAAAAATTTTATAATTAAAGCTGAAATACCCCACATATGAATTTTGAGCAACTTTCCAACATTACATAATAATATTTCCTTAAACACAAACGTGATTGTTCTTCGCTAAGTTTTGCGCATTGCGCAAAGCAGGCGGACTATAAATTTTTAAAATCAAAAACAATACTTAGTTTCAAGGATGCTTCTAAAATGATAATTGATATTACTAAGAGTGGATGATCACTCTTTATAACAAGAGTGTGCAACTGGGTACATTCTGTGTATTAAAGAATGTACCCGGCACGCGTTGCGTTTTTGGCCCACCCCCCTTGTTTAGGGGGTCTTTATGCAGTTTTATATCGTAGTTAAGGAGGCAATTGTAAGCCCCCTCTTGTTTAATCTCTTGCTTAACCCCCCTGACTGAGGGGGGGGGGGGTCGAACAAAAATGCAACGCGTGATGGTACATTCTTTAATACACAGAATGTACCCAGTTGCACACTCTTGTTATAAAGAGTGATCATCCACTCTTGATATTACTTACCGTCACTTGACTTCAAAATCGTTTGTGATAGCTCCGTTGCGATTTCGCCTTTATAAAACAGTTTGATGGGATCATTTGATTGCGCAATACGTTCTAGCGTTGCAGCAAGCGCTGGCCGCTTAAGTATGTCGCCTTGTTTGTACAAATCGTGAGTTGCGTTGTTCCAAAAGATGCTACAATTAAAACAAAAACAAAAACAATATATAATCAAAACATAGTCAAAATTATCCTGCAAAAACTAAGTCTAAATTTGACAGCCGTTGGCTTCTTAGTGTTTTGGTTATGTCGCCAGCAGGTATTTGCAAGAAAACGGCTAGATTGTGGAAAATTTCAGCGGAACTTCGTAATACTTTTGCTGATTTGCATTTATATTTGAATTTTCAAAAATCCAATTTTTTGAACTTTTGAAATGAAAGAATAGTCGAAACGACACCGATTTTGTTACTAACTATTCTGATAAAGAGTCTATCATCAAAATGTTTGCTGTTAAGCTGAATGCTGACCAAAAATAAGAAAGTATCTTAGAAGGAACTAATAAGGTGCACAAATTTGCAGATTTTAAAATCGCGCTTGATATTCGAAAACAGCTGCAAAGGTATCCGCTTACTCTAAACCTGTGTCTACCGTGATATATTTTCGGGAATACTCCAGCGTTCGTTCAAAATGACGAGACACAGGGAAGCCATTTCGCAAGTAACTGATCGTTGGTCGAAACAGAGATTCCCATGGTTTAGAGCCGAAAAGTTTCCACGCAGTGCGCAAACCGTGAATTTCTCCGGGCACCGTGGCCATTTCCCAACCAACCTGAAACGTAGATTTGTTTTTTGATACAATAGCTGCCAATCCAAGTTTTGCTTCTGTGAATTTCACGGACAGAGTGGTCGGGTGACGTCACATGAGATCTATCTCGAAAGACGGATTGAACTGAGATATACAGGATAATGAACGAAAATGTAACAAAGTTACATTCATAAGTGCACTATAGATATAAATCATTGTTTTTTTAATTGTTTTAAATAAATATAAATTTACTCACCATATCAGTTCTGTTTTCAAACATATCTCTAAACGCTTTGCTTCCGGCGGTTCCACGGGCATCAATGGTTGTGCAGGTCTTCGACGTTCTATAAGCACACAGCAATGTTCTAGATAAATTAATAATAGAATACGGCCAAATTCAATGTCAAATCCAATGTTGCCAGTCAAAGAATCAGGCCCTACGCGTCTTCGAACAGGAATAGAGAAGCAAAATGTTGTAGTACCTTTAGTGCTAACATTGCTTTTGGCTTATCGTTAGCTTCAATCACTCGCAAGTTTTTATATATTGAACGGCCCCCGTTACCAATTTCTGGATCCGCTTGCAAGTCTCTAGATCCGCTACAAGTCTCAAATTGTAATGTTAATTATGCGCTTGAGAGGCAAAATTGACGAAGATGCTGTGCGTTAACGGGATAAAGCTTTAAGTTGTGTGACCGCTAGCTAATCTCAGACCACATCTATGTAGTACCGCCTTAATTTTCTATTGACATGCAGTTGCTCCCCAGAAGCATTTCTCCTCGTACCTGCTTATAAAACGAAAGAAAGTGACCGCCACCAATTCCTCGTTCAAGACTGACACCTGACAAATACACGTTGCAATTATTGCATCAACCGCATTTCCATCTTGAAATAAAATGTTTCTGAAAAT
>JASANG010002893.1:0-14357 GCA_030248215.1 Enoplolaimus lenunculus
GCTTAGGCTTAGGAATATGCTCGTTCTTACGCTTAGGCTTAGGCTTAGGTTTAGGCTTAGGCGTAGGAATATGTTTATAATACAGTTCCGCCATTGTTCTTTACTATGGCCAATAAATGAAACAGTTTCAAGCCCGTAGCTAGCTGACACCTTGCTAGGAGTACTGAAATTGTTCAGGAGGGCATAGAAGAGTTTTCGTTGACTTACAAGCGGGGGTACAACCTATTCAAACCATGACACTGCCTATGTATCCGGTACCAAAAATGATCCGCTTATAGTTAAATTTAGGGGTATAGCATGTGACAGCGACCCCCCCTAAATAAGAAGTCGACCAAACACGCAACACCCGGCGGTACATTTTGTAACATGCGGAACTCCAAGAATTGCACACTCTTGTATCATACACTCCTGACAATACCATTAAACTTACCAAATCTTTTAAGAAAGTCGACATTTCAACATAATGCACGTCGCTTATATTGACCACAGCAGTTCCGGTCGTAGCAGTTAAATATAACCGGATATTCTGTGAATCGAACGGAAATTTCCTTACGTCCATTGTAATGGTGACACGTACGTATTTCGGGCTCATATATCCAACAGTTCCATTAGAACAAACAAATGCATAATTCGCATCGCTCAGTGTATCTTTAACGCTAACAATATTGATGACAGGCACAATTTGAGGGGTCCAAATTTGAGATGCGTGAATCGCAATGCAACGAGGGACACCTGGAGTTTAAAATTTTTTTCAAATCAATTTGAAAATTTAAATTTATAAATTAATCTACAAAGCCGTTGTTTTGGGCTTCGTTAAAAAAGCTTAGCCTAGGAAGAATATAAGCAGAGAAATATGGCTAGCTGAGTTAATTAATCAACTCAGACGGAAAGTTAATTATTTCTGAGTTAATACACAGAAAACTTTTTTATCTCACTCTGAGTTGAGTTGATTCTCACTCTGAATTGAGTTGACTCCGGGTGAGTTGATCAATTAACTCAGATTCAGTTGAATGAACTCACAATTCTGAGCTCTGATAGTCCTCACTCAGACTGGGCGATTCAGTTCATTCTAAATCATAATTTACTCACTGAAATTAGCAGTGTATATAAAACTATTTATTGGAAAAAGTTAACCAATTTTAGCAACGCGTCTGCAACTTTACCTGGAACATCAGAGTCCCACGAAATTCTTTCATCGACCCATGTCAAATGTAAGTAAGCCGGAACTGTCGCTTCGCTTGTCGCCGGATCTAAAGCTCTTACGTTACCAAGCGTTACTTGGACGCGGACTTGGGTCTCGCCTAAGTTGCTGGTGGGACTATGGCGTGGATCGTAATTGCTGCTTATGTTCAAGACTGCAGGAAACGCATTCACACAAAAAAATTGCACTAGAAATAGTGCAATAAACATTTTCTTTTATTATATTTATGTGGCTGAAAATATTTCGATTGCAGGTCAAAATTTGATGCAAACAGTAAGAACAGGCCCGCGGGGCTTGAGCTTAAGAGCGAATCTAAGCCTAAACCGAATGCTTCAGGTCTACGATATTTTTGGAATCCTGGTTTATGCATCTGCGTATTGAAGAGATTGTTTACCATTAAACCGGCCAATGTTACCATTAGGGGCGAAAAAGTAGATTAAGCGTATTTCGAAGCCTAAGCCTAAGCGTTGTAAAAATGTGTTCCTAAGCCTAAGCCTAAGCCTAAGCCTAAGCCTAAGCCTAAGCAAAAAACGTAATCTAGAATCAAACGTACTTTTATAGACCCACCAGAAACCTGGATGCCCCTTATGACAATATTTTTGAAAACAAAAATTTTCGATCTTATACTCAATTTCAATGCAAAACTGACTGCATTATCTTTGCCTAATAAAAGCCAGTAAGTGCTTATTCGAAAGTTTAATACTTAAAATTAATAAGGTCCTTTAGGTTCTAAATTTTCCTTAGCTAAAAAATTAGGCTTAGGCTAAAACAAAGACTTAGGTTTATGAACCGGTATAAACAAACTCTTAAGGTTAGAGGCTTTAGGCGAGCGTTTTCATTAGCTGAAGCCTGGTGCCTAAACCTATGCAGGCACTTAGCGTACAAGAGCCACACTTCGTTAAAGAAATACGGTTCGACAGGAAAACCGTTGCACCTGTCGTAAACATCCTTATTAATTGTAGTCATTATGTTCTGCAGTCCAATAAGTAGAAAAAACATTCAAAATAATATTATGTCCGAGATCGGATGCAGGGGGTGGGTTTGCCGTTTGCCCGTGTACCCCCTTTCGTATCATTCTGGGGTGACATTTACACAAATATTAGTCGTCGCGTCGAATACTTGTTGACATTTCCGTTCCAGTTTGTTCGGTTGATCTGAACTTGTGATCATCGTTTACAACTGTTTTCCGGCTCCGCTTTGGTTGTCGCGTGAAAATTTGGCATAAACAACACTTTGTTACACAAATATTTAATTAAAATAACAGTGCAGAACAGAAAAAAGTGTTGCGTTTTTCGGTAAATTCTTAATAAAATAAAGATATTGCCTGATCCATGAATAGAAAGTGATCCACAAGGGTGTAGTCGAATTGCAGAAAATAATCTTGCCCCCCCCCCAAATGGCTTCGGAAACTTTTAATTTACACTGTAAATTTCAATGAGTTGATTAATCAATTCAGCTAGCGAGTTGGTTATTTCAGAATTAGTATCAGTAAACATAAACTCATTTTGAATTGAGTTGATTCTCACTCTGAGCTGAGTTGACTGTGGGTGAGTTGATTAATTAAATTAGAATCAATTGAATCAACTCAAAATTCTGAGTTCTGATAGTCCTAAGTCAGACTGAGTGATTCAACTCATTCTGAGTTAAACTCAACTCACTGAAATTTATAGTGTAGTAATGACGAACAGCAACTTAATAGCATACCACCACACTGACGTACAAACCCCTACTCTTGTGTCAACTAAATATACATTTGTGACTAGTGTTACGCGATATCATATGACATTACGGCGAATTATAGTTAATATTCCAAATTTAGTGCAAAAATTGTATGATCTTCAACAGAACAACTTATTAACAAAGTATGACCCTCTGCGGAGAATGATAACTGTCAAAGCATCATATCGAGTTCCAATGAACTACTCGACATGAGGATTGGGTTCGGCATATATTTCTTCCACTATATAACCAGTGCACTATATATATATATTTTTAAATTTGGCTGGTTCTGTTACTAATTACCTTATATGTGCTATATATATTTAAACAAAACAACTATGGAGTATTGACGAGTTAAAAAGATTCACTGGTTTAGAAGTTACAAAACCTATCACCAGAGTGTTCGGAAGGGAAATCCAGTATTTTCCACTATTCGATTTTGATAATAAACCCGGTATTTTTTCGCTGAAATTTTCCGGTGTTTTCGGTATTGAAAACTTTTCTCATTCGAAAATTGAAGCAAAATTGACATGTTATTCTAAATTATTTTTATAAAATAGTCTGAGCTTTTTTACCAATTTTTTGGCATACTCCATAATTTATCGTACGTTGCTAAGCTACTGCATTTGTTTCAGGATTTTGGCATTCTAATTGGTGTGTTTACACAAAGGATTTCAATAAAACATCATTAAAAATGATTTTTTTGGTAACAAATGTGCTTTTTTTCGGTTCCCCGGTATTTTTCGTTCCGATATTTTTTAACTTTCCGGTTCCGGTATTTTACAATTCCGGTTGCATGCTGCCTATCAAGACCTGTTAATAACTGCTAGTCTCAACTAGAGTAGGATTAGCAAAACTTGCCGTTCATATGTAATGTTCACAAGAAATAAGCTACCGCATAACAAAAGCGCTACCAAGCAAAAACTTACAAAACCATAAAGACACGCAACGGCAACACGCGTGCCATATGGGCTCGGGACCATAAAAACGGTGTTTTTTCTCAACGCGGTAGATATAAACTCTGCCGCGGCCGGCGGCCACAATTCATTTCCGAAGGGTATAAACTTGATTTAAACGGTTTTCGTGACGAAACGTAGTAAGCGAGAAAATTTTGGTAATTCTAACGGTTTTTTAACAATGTTAATCCTGTAAAACGGTTTTATATTGTTGCCGTTTCAAGAATTCCGGCAGGGATATCGGGGACTACGCTCCCTGTACGACGGTAAAAAATTGACTGACGTACAATTTAAGCTGGAACAAAACCCGGTCTAAGCATATAGGACCTGCTGATAAACAACCGGTAAACCGACAATACGTATGAAGTGGTTTGACTGCTAGCGTACCGGTGTTCAAGGTACAGCTCGGCGGCAATCGTTTGAAGTCCACTATGTCCATGCTAGAGCCACCGGTACCGCGTAAGGAAGTGTCGAAATGTCTAGTGTACCGGCATTCACAAGGTACAGCTTGGCGGCAATCGTTTGAAGTCCACTATGTCCAGGCTAGAGCCACCGGTACCGCGTAAGGAAGTGTCGAAATGTCTAGTGTACCGGCATTCACAAGGTACAGCTTGGCGGCAATCGTTTGAAGTCCACTATGTCCAGGCTAGAGCCACCGGTACCGCGTAAGGAAGTGTCGAAATGTCAAATCCTTGATATGGAGAATTTTGTCGAATAATTTAAGCCCTCATTTACAAGTGCAAGTTTGTGATACAATTTGCAGCTGCAATTTGCACGTGCAAATTTTGATGGAAATGTAATTGCGCGTGCAAGTTGCGCGTGCAAATTTTGATGAAAACAATTTGCAGCTGCAAGTTGCGCGCGCAAATTTTTATGAAAACAATTTGCTGCTGCAAGTTGCGCGTGCAATTTTTGATAAAAGGAATTTTCAAGTGCTACTTGCAATTTTTGATTGAAAGAATTTTCAGCTGCAACTAGCGAAATTAGACAGTACAAATATAGTTTAATTTTCTAAAGTTTGGTAAATATCTGTGTACTGTTATCAAAAAAATTTGGTTATAGGATTTAAAAAAATCACGGCCAAAGTTGCCAGAACTTCCAGCAGACATTCTACTGAAGCGGAAGGTCAATTTTGGCCAGATCCGAAGCTCGAGGCAGATCTTCGCAGGTTCTATCCTGATATATTTATGTATTACGCATTGTTTTTGGTTCAGAAACCATTTGTGGTAAAAAATTTAACAGCCTTATATCATATTTTACAACAAACATATCTGAAAGAAAGGTAGGATTTATTTTTTAAAAAAATTTTCTGAAGGTAAAAAATGTAAGGGTAGGATCTTACTAGAAGAAACGAACCAATCCTCGCTGTAGATTCGACAATAATATTAGGCATTTTATATGGTCTTTAAAATTTCATCCAATGGTTATAACTTTAAGTGACCAATCACAAATTGTCGTCGCTGCTACATACATTTCGAACTGGATACGCCAATTAGCTGCGTCGTTGCTGAGAGGTTTTATTTAATACCCGAAATTAAAAATCATACTTAGTTTAGTTTCAGTAAACCCTCCTTATGATATGTTCCAAAACCGAATGCCTACTATTGGTTGATTAATAAATGGAAACAAAGGCGATAATCAGCGCAGAAAACAGAAATTATTGATAGACTAAAGGTAAAATATTTGTAAACGGAGCAATGAAACATTTAAGAACATGCCAGGGTATGTGCACCCCCACTCCATCAACCATGAATGTTGCCAAACGATTTAATACTGAAACAATGTTTAGCTTCTTGCTCGTTTCGTTGGCTTTGTTTTTAAGAGCACATTTGGTGAATCCAACGATGAAATTACGCTTTCAAACACAGGCTCATGTACACTGTAAATTTCAGTGAGTTGATTTTAATTCAGAGTAAGGTGAATTGCTCAGTCTGAGTTAGGACTATCAGAACTCAAAGTTTTGAGTTGATTTCATTCATTGTGAATTAATTAATCAACTCACGCAAAATATCAGTCTAAAGCTAATGCTTGTTCAACGGTAGTCCGCGTGTGAAAACGGTTGTTCCCTGATCAAGACATGGACCATTTTTTTCTAGGGCACAACACAGTGAAAACATTGTCCAGAGACGGTTCCTTGGGCACACTCGCTATCTTGCTGAGCAAGACAGGCTTCACTCAACATCCAGGCCCGCGACTAGCTCACCTTGCTAGGGGAAGTTAAAAATTTTTTATAAAACGCAGTCATACAAGCCTTTTCGATGACTTACAAGCAACGTTGAAAATTTTAAACGAGCGGGGACAAAATTCTTCCACGTCGAAGGCTGAGCCCCCCGTCTGGCCCGTGTCAGGCTATACGAGGTCCGTCAATATCAAACCGAGTATATTAAGTTTTTATATCTTTGCTCGCCTAGCGCCATATTCCTTTAGTCAACCGAAAGCACGCACCAAGATCTCATGGTATATTTGTAGCAGTTTTAGTTTCTTACAAACTTTAGCCCAAGTTTATATCGGTTTTAGTCTCATTGTATACTGGTGAGGTCTATTGTATTTTATTTCTAAGGCGCCGATTCCGGGCATTGGCATCAACACGGCCTTTGTTGTTGATGTATTTATATACACATACATACATACATATATACATACATTATGCAAAGGTTTCTGATCAGGAGAGAATAACCTGATGTACATGAAAATTTATTAATTTCTAGTAACCAGAAGGTTACTGTAAAAGGGTTGCGCTATACTTTACTGTGCTGGTCATCGCCGCGCGTCGCCGCACGCCGCTATGCTTAGCCAACAAATATATCAGCAAATTCTACTTGGTGGCGTGCGGCATTTTTAATAAGTTTTCCTGTACCGTGCGTCGATGTGCGGCGACGACCGGCGGCGAACGGCGAGTATAGCGCAACCCTTAAGTGTTTTGGTCAATTTTACTTTAAGGAGCGTAACAGTGGATTAAGCGTATTCCTAAGCCTAAGCCTAAGCGTTGCAAGAATGTGTTCCTACGCCTAAGCCTAAGCCTAAGCGTTGAAAGTATGTGTTCCTAAGCCTAAGTCAAAGCGTTAAGCGTTGCCAGAATGTCTTCCTAAGCCTAAGCCTATACCTAAGCCCAAGCCTAAGCAAAAAAACGTTATCTAGAATCTAAAATTACTCTTTTATACACCGACCAGGACCATGGACGCCCCTTAAAGTAACATGGGTCAGTGTTTCACTGAATAGAGGGAAGATATCCCCCCGTTATCCCCATTTGAATACGGCCATACAAGTAGTTATATCTGTATATGTACATAAAATATGTGTATATGTGTATATATAATTTTCACAACAAAAGACATTTGCAACTTAATCTTTGGCTCTATCATGAATTAGGTTTTGATATCGGTTGAATTTGTTGGCATATAAGATGGTTTTTTTGTATATCACCATGTCTGTGGAACCAAAGGCGGATGATCAGTCTAACAAGAGTGTGCGGGGGGTAGTTCATGTTTGAAACGCGGCAGAATGCGCATGGTTTTAAAATTTTAAACGGAGTGTGTTTACAACTGATACATTTCAAAGTATAAAATTGGAAAAAATTGTCAAACTTGACCCCCCTTTTATATAAGAAGGGTAGGTCAAAAACGCAACGCATGATCGGTACATTCTTTTGTACACAGCATGCACCCAGTTGCACACTGTTGTTATAAAGAGTGATCATCCATCCACTCTTGGTGGAACCCATACATGTGTGTAATTGCAACTTTTGACCCAACGAAGAATGTTATCCATATCCATTTTTAGTAGTCGTTGCATACAACTGATCTGATTATGAAACTTTTTGCTTATTTGAGCTTGACATGACTTCTCGTGATCCTAATACATCTAAAGTTCCGGGTTTTGAAGCACTAAAGGTTGTATAAGGGCTTCTGTAATGCCGAATATATTTTTTGTCAAAAGATTCAAGTAATATTGAACAAAGCGTACACTGCAAAAAATGGTGAGTCAAATTGACTCTCTCCGAAATAGGCTTTTCCGGACTACACAAACTGAGTCAAAATTCGACTTCGCCGCAGTCTGATTCGACTCACCATTGTTTGCAGTGCACAGAACTGGCTTGAATCCTAAATCTAAGTCTAATCCATAAGCTTAGGTCTCGGTGCTAGCCAACAGCTACCCTTAACCGTAAGCGTTATAAAAACACATGGCTCTAAGGGTGGCGCTGTACTTGTCGGGCGACGCCGTCGAACGCCGCTCGGCGCTGGACAGAATCGCTCGTCAATTTTTTTTACAAATTTGATACGTTATACGGCCCATGTATAGAACAGGGCCGGATCGTTTTCCGGAGGGGCTATAATAGAGTCAGTTTAAGCTTTAGACTAATTTTTTTGCTTAGGCTAAGGCTTAGGCTTAGGCTTAGGCTTAGGCTTAGAAATAGCCTCATCCATATCCTTAGGCTTAGGCTTAGGCTTAGGCTTAGAAATAGCCTCATCCATATCCTTAGGCTTAGGCTTAGGCTTAGGCTTAGAAATAGCCTCATCCATATCCTTAGCCTTAGGCTTAGGCTTAGGCTTAGAAATAGCCTCATCCATATCCTTAGGCTTAGGCTTCGAAATAGCCTCATCCATATCCTTATGCGGGGTTCACGTTATAACCGGGGCTGGCGGGACACGGATTGTCCCATGTTGATTCGACGTCAACGTTAAAATTCGAGCACTCATATCGGGTGAACAGACAAAACTCGAATGCCATATGACATTAGCTTACAAACCACCGCTCTCAAATGATCAATGTGTGCAAGAGACGGTATGTCACGTCATACTGTGGGACATTTATGCGAATATCATATGATATTCCAAAATTTCAACGAATATCATATGATATTCAGCTAGACAATGTAACCTTTGGGTTCTTAAATAAATGAATAAAGGTTGCAGGCAGCGGCACAATGTGCTTTAAATATTAAATAGACGCCTGCAAATCGTTTACAATGCACACAAATCGCTTAAAACCACAAGTTCAAAATTCAAAAATCTCAAATTTCAAATTCTAGTACCATACTATATTCCAACAGGACAATTTGGAGTATGTTACCTCAAGAGTGCAATAACATTCCAAAGTACGTTATATGATATTCGCAGACAATACCTCGAATATTACATACGATATCCTGGAGTACAAAAGGTGATCCACATATGATAATAGCAGACAAATACGAATTTTTGAATACGATATGAGGTTTATAAGCAGACAAAAATGTTACCCAATAGTCTGAAGAGGGACATAACGTGTCCCTAGCTGCCCCGGTTATAACGTGAACCCCGCATTAAGGCTTAGGCTTAGAAATTGCCTCATCCATATCCTTAGGCTTAGGCTTAGGCTTAGGCTTAACGCTTAGGAATATGCGTATACCATGGGTCCGGCCCTGTTCTATACATGGGCTCGTTATACCATGAGTCAATACGCGCACGTTGTGGTACGTTGTAACGAAAAGTTACGGAATGGGCTAACGAAAGGTGACGGGCGGCTACGGACGGCAAGACAGTACTGGTGACGCAACAGCGCCGGACGTCATCAAAAGTACAGTGTCAACCTAACCTGTTGCCAATAGAACATGCAGAAGGAAAAATACAATTTTTAAGCAACACCCGTGTTTTGTAAAGCAATTTATTATTTTTGGTACCAACAGAAATAGTTCCCTTATACGGCTTCAAATTTGTGGTTGAAGCGTAAATCCTTATTCAGGATCTACCGCTGTAAAATGGAAGGCCTGTCTTAGTTCGAAATTTTTGCTGTTTAGCAATTCCAAAACTTCGTATTTATTTTACAATTGCAATATGAACTCATTCACTGTGCGCTGCACAATTTGCTGCTTTACGATAGAAGTTTACAGTTTTGCAGTTCCTGCTATTCGGTATGTTCGACCCATATTATTTACCGCAGACCAGGCCCGGTAGCCTGCTCACAGGGGGATAAACATTTTTCAGGAGGGGCATAAGGATATTCGATGACTTACAGGCAAGTTTGACAATTTTGTAGGGAGCCAAACTATTTAAGGAGGGGCTGAGCCTTCCTGGTCCAGCGGTGGCTACGGACCCGTTGAGACTGTTGAAACGAGTCATAGTTTAAAATTCAATCCGTACTTAACAGTTACTCTTTAGTTAAGCCCTATGTAGACGTCTAAAGTTTTGACAGCGAGAGCTTGCTGTAGATATTGGACGCGCCTTTCGCAGAGCTTACAGCTATAAGTAGTTACGGCTACAGTTATCGATTCAGAAACTTGCACAAATTGCAGGTGCAATATTTCGCTTCCTAACATTTTATACGTTGTGCAATTTGAAACTGCAACTTTTTGCGTTCATAATCTTGCACCTATGCTAAATTTAACGTTTTTTTGTTTTTGCTTAAGCCTAAACGAGACTGGCCGAAGTCCACGGTAAGGATTTAGTTTACCTGAGGTCAAAAACAGGCGTGTCCGCAGATTATTATATTAGGGTGTCACCAAATAATTTTGGGGGTCCCCTACAATTGCAATTCAAAACTGTTTACTTTTAGACTGAGTCTATTGAGAGGGCACCAGCCGATTTTGTTGTGCACGGTGCCCCAATACCCACCTTGCGGTTGACGCCCTTGGATCTAAAATATACAAAAGCGATGACACTTTAGCTACACTGCAAAAAATGGTGAGTCAAATTGACTCCCTCCGAAATAGGCTCTACGGGACTACACAAACAGAGTCAAAATTCTACTCCACCAGAGTCAAACGTGCGATTTAGCGAGTCAAATTTGATTCTATTGGAGTCGAATTTGGCTCAGTTTGTGCAGTCCCGTAGAGCCTATTTCGGACAGACTCAATTTGACTCACCATTTTTTGCAGTGTAGAAACATCCTGAATGTTCTAAATTTTTATTTTTTCTAGGAATAAGCTCTGGAAGCGAAGACGTCGAACGGCTGTTTGATATTTTATTCCGAGCGTACAAAAAAACACGGCGCCCAGTTCAATTTGCGATGGATAAAGTTGAAGTTAAACTTAAACTTGGACTGTCAAGAATTGTTGGAGTGGTAAGTGATGTTCAGTAGAAACGATGTCTAGTTTGCAATATTTGGTGCAAGGGATCAGTTGCTGGTTATAGACGGTTCACGATGGGTATACAAGTGTTTTCAATTACTTACAAGCAAGGTTGAAAATTTTCTAGAGAGAAGCCAACCTTTTTCTAGCGGAAGATGAGCCTCCTGGCTCACCTTGACTACGGACCCGTTCACAATAATGTCATTAGAATAATCTTTTCATTTATTTAAGCTTGCTTTGAAATCTAGATATCCATATTGTCAAATGTGTATATCAACTATCATCAATTAGTAATAGGTTTTCAAACTCACTATTTATTACAGTTGTGGAACTCAAAACAGGTACAAAAGTAGAGCAAATCATATGCGAAAAACTTTCTAAATTTTGAGCCCCAGCATTCACTGGTTCGAAAGTTACAAGACCTATCACCAACTGGTGATTGGTGCTACACATTTGACAAAACTGGTCTCTGTCTAAAATTTCCAGGTTAACATCAGAATTGTAATCTGGTTTAAGGCAGGAAAAATTAAACAATTTGTCAAATTTAAAATAAAAACATTTTTGAGTTTAAAACTTTTTCCACCCTTTCAATCCGGATAACTTTAACGTTTAAAGTTTTGACCATTTTAAAGCATGAAAAAGATCAAACAGTGACAACCAGCATATGGCTGTATCAACAATGGACGGACTACGAACTAAGCTGGAATCCCAAAATCTACGGTGGTGTCGATGTATTGTTTATTCCGGCGGAACTAATTTGGATACCGGATGTTGTGTTGTATAACAAGTAAAATGACCAGCTTATAAACGAGAAGACGCTAGTTTTTAATCAGCTACGGATCTAAGGGGGTAGCGATGCGGAGACGTCTGTCCCACCTGTTTTGCTTCGCTTAATCTTTGCTTCACAATGTATTTTCTAGCTGTATAGCTGAAAAATATGGCACAAATAGTACAAGAAGACAAACTATAAAATCGGACCAATTTGTAAAATTTAAAATAATCAAACTGTTAAATTTGCACTGAAAACTACAAAATATAGAAATACCAAACGAATCAAAGTAAATAACCTCCACACTGGGGCATGTGCTATCGTCCAAACCCCCGTCCAATCCTGTGGCTCAGTACGACGTTGACAGCGTAATGTCATCCCCCGGGTAATTTTTTTCCAATGTAAAACGTTTCTTGACGGAGGGGTCAGATAACGCGGAGGGAAACGTATGCTAAAACTGAACTAAATTTTTAACATCAATTTGTCCGTGGTGAAAATAGCACTGCGGTACATTTTCCGGGGGGAACATATACGCTGGCGTAATCGTTCTGATAGACAAATTACGGGGGGGGGGGGCAGGCAAAATTTACGACGTAACAACAACCATGATGATAACGACTCGTGAGAGATAATTGGTTTGTTTTATGTTTTATTATTGTCGCATAAAGTTATAAGCTTAAACATTACCCGTTAAGGCTATAAACCAGATTATGGTAAGTGTTCTAGCTTTAAGCTTTGAAAATGTTTCATAATACCTAAAAAATAAAAACTTTTTTCGAGACGTTGCGAGCACAATAAAAATATTTGTCACTAAAAACTGTGTACGACACAAATGTACAATAATTCGCCGCCTATTATTGCAGCAATAACGGTTAGGCATATTTTGTCGGAAGCGCGGAAATCAGAATCGGAATCGAAACCCAAATTTTATCACAATTTCTGCCGGAATCAGAATTCCGTTGCAACGGAACCGTGTTAGCAACGTACGACCGTTGTATTTCTTGTTAAAGTTAATTTTTTTTGTACCTTGAATTAATAGATAAATTGCAAATATTTACAAATTTCAATCGGTTAATGGCGCATTTTTAGTGCGGATGTTAATCAAATGCGGACCGAGACCCGTGTGTCCATATTTTACAATGGATCGGTGCATTGGGAAGTTCCGGCGGTATATCGTATTGTATGCCAGTTCAATATTGAATGGTAAGAGCGTTTTGAATAAGATGCCATTTTACTTGTTATACAACACAACATCCGGTATCCAAATTAGTTCCGCCGGAATAAACAATACATCGACACCACCGTAGATTTTGGGATTCCAGCTTAGTTCGTAGTCCGTCCATTGTTGATACAGCCATATGCTGGTTGTCACTGTTTGATCTTTTTCATGCTTTAAAATGGTCAAGGCTTTAAACGTTAAAGTTATCCGTATTGAAAGGGTGGAAAAAGTTTTAAACTCAAAAATGTTTTTATTTTTAAATTTGACAAATTGTTTAATTTTTCCTGCCTTAAACCAGATTACAATTCTGATGTTAACCTGGAAATTTTAGAAATAGACCAGTTTTGTCAAATGTGTAGCACCAATCACCAGTTGGTGATAAGCTCTTGTAACTTTCGAACCAGTGAATGCTGGGGCTCAAAAATTTAGAAAGTTTTTCGCATAAAATCATCCCGCTCGACTTTTGTACCTGTTTTGAATTCCACAACTGTAATAAATAGTGAGTTTGAAAACCTATTACTAATTGATGATAGTTGATATACACATTTGACAATATGGATATCTAGATTTCAAAGCAAGCTTAAATAAATGAAAAGATTATTCTAATGACATTATTGTGAACTTGTCTGAAGAAGAGGCTAGCCAGGAGGCTCATCTTCCGCTTTTAAAAGGTTGGCTTCTCTCTTAGCAACTTTTAAACCTTGCTCGTAAGTAATTGAAAAACACTTGTATACTCGTTGTGGACCATCTATAACCAGTAACTGATCCCTTGCACCAAATATTGCAAACTAGACATCGTTTCTACTGAACATCACTTACCACTCCAACAATTCTTGACAGTCCAAGTTTAAGTTTAACTTCAACTTTATCCATCGCAAATTGAACTGGACGACGTGTTTTTTTGTACGCTCGGAATAAAATATCAAACAACCGTTCGACGTCTTCGCTTCCAGAGCTTATTCCTAGAAAAAATAAAAATTTAAAACATTCAGGATGTTGGGACACTGCAAAAAATGGTGAGTCAAATTGAGTCTGTCCAAAATAGGCTCTATTTTACTGCACAAACTGAGCCAAATTCGACTCCAATAGAATCAAATTTGACTCGCTAAATCGCACGTTTGACTCCTTGGTGGAGTAGAATTTTGACTCAGTTTGTGCAGTCCCGTAGAGCCTATTTCGGAGGGAGTCAATTTGACTCACCATTTTTTGCAGTGTAGCTAAAGTGTCATCGCTTTTGTATATTTTAGATTCAAGGGCGTAAACCGCAATGTGGGTATCGGGGCACCGTGCACAACAAAATCGGCTGGCGCCCTCCCAATAGACTCAGTCTAAAAGTAAACAATTTTGAATTGCAATTGTAGGCAGTACCTCAAAATTATTCGATGCCACCCAAATAGCAATACGTAACTGAACGAGTGTCACATTATAACGTATTGCTAGATAGCATA
>JASANG010000480.1:0-14237 GCA_030248215.1 Enoplolaimus lenunculus
ATATTACTGATTGTCTGTAAAATGTTTAAGTACAAATGTATGCTAATTATATTGAAAGTATAATATATACTGTGGTATTCTTATCCTGTATAAATACAGCTGCTCTCGTACGTAATTGTTTATAAAACGCTCTACATGCTTTAGCTGACTACGCATAAACATGGTAGTTGAATATTTCTAATGGAAAATGTAAAGTAATACAGTTCGGCACTCGAAATGAGTCTCACACGTATAATATTAGCAACTACGTACGCTTTAGAGAAAGCCACTTTCCTAAATGATCTTGGTGTTACTTTTGTAACTTCGCTTAAATTTGAATTACACTGCAAAAACATTTATGGTTAAGGTATATGTGTCAGCCAGGGATCGACGGGATATCCGGTTCCGGTTTAACATCCGGCAAAAAGCGACATCCGTATCCGTTGCGGCATCCGTATAAACCTACCGGATATTTCTGATTGTTCCAAATATAAAACTGCTCTTTACGTGTCGAAATACTACATATTTAGCAGCGATTGCAATTTCGGACAAGTGAAGAGTGGGCACTGACATGGAATGAAAAATCAAAAGCAAACATTAATCTTAAATACACAAATATATATTTTTGCCCAACTAAAACACTTTCAACAGTGTACAAATTTATACTTTATATCCGGTTAACATCCGCCTACGGTTCCGGTACTAAAATTACTATCCGGCTAAGGTTCCGGTATCCGGTAAAATTAATATCCGGTCGACCCCTGGTGTCAACATATAGGTGTTTTGTTTAACCATACTAGAATACAATGGCTCGGTTTGGAACAGTTGCGTGCTTCGCGACAAACGACACGGTTAGTTTTAAAGGTTTACTGAAGAACGTTGGTACAGAAGGCACGGTTGTAAAGATACAGACACAAAAATTATACAGTGACTGTTATTTAATTAAGGTTGTCAACAGCACTGCCTATGGTTCTAACGCTAGTGTTTGATTTTATTCGTAATTCGTATAATTGTACTGGCTTCTCCACAGCTTGAAAATTTCCGCCCGGGGGCGTTTACTGGGGCCCCCCAGGCGTTTCCTGGGGGGCAGCTGATTTAGCTGGGGGCCCCCAGATGATCTGGGGGGGTCCTGGGGGGCAGGCTTAAAATTTTGCAAACCGACTTTTTAAATTTCTCGCAAACGCTAATAATAATTTTAACTAATATTACGTATATACTGACAACTTAACCAGAAGTTGAAAGAAGCACAATTATATAAAACATAGATAATCTATAATTGAAACTGTGATTAATATATATTTTGTATATTAGTCACAGCTTCAATTCATCATAAGGCTCAGGCGGGTTGAACTTGCTGTTGCAAGGTACTTTCGAATGCTGTATGCCCTAAAACGGTCTTTATATAATTGTCTTTTTCAGTTCATTATTGAATTGTATTAGTTACTACGGGTATTTGTAACGCTATTAAAAATTATGAGTACTCAGCGTAATATAAAATCATATTTTACCGAATGTCCGCCTCAAAAGAAGTCCAGGTCTTTACGTTTTAACATTGAAAATTTTTGACCTAGAAAAGTCCTGAGGGCCCCCCAGAAAAAAATTTGCTGGGGGGCAGCCGAAAATTCGCCGGGGGGGCCTTTCCTGGAGGCGGCAAAATTTTCGCCGGGGGAAAAAATGAAAATTTCGAAAAGTGCTGGGGCCCCCCGCTGTGGAGAAGCCAGTTGTACCGCATACGTCCAAGCCAGCAGTGGTTCAGGTAAGCTTTAACGCGCGCCCTGAACAGATAGGTCCCTAGCAGGGTGCAACCGAAATTACAATTTACCGGAACCAGAATTTGAAAAAACTACCGGAAACGGAACCGGAAAATGAAAAATACTTGCCACCGAAAACTTTCTTTTTTTGCAATATTATTGGTGAAATAACCGAATTGTGACTCAAGCTTCTGATCCGTGGCAAAAAACCACGAAACTAGTAACTCCCGATAATATAACAGAACTCCCAAAAATTTATTCAAACTTATCAAATCTACCGATTAACACAATTGCAGAATTCAGACTGAATACATACAGAATGGTCAATCACCCCCAATCTAGTTATTTTGCATAATATATATATATTTTTAATTTAATCTGTTTTCGTTTCTTCTACCTTTCTTTTTCTCTTTACCCGATTGTTTTTCTTGCAGCGTCGCCTCCATTCAACACTACAGAGGCGGAACATTATCATTGAAACACGGTAGTGTTTTCAATATATGTTTCAAGCAGGGTGCAACCGGAATTACAATTTACCGGAACCGGAATTTGAAAATTTTACCGGAACCGGAAAGTGAAAAATGCATTTCACCAAAAAATTTCATTTTAATCTTATTTTTTGCTCTATTATTTGTGAAATAACCTTAGTCGAACATAGGTATTTATTTTATTTGTTGTATTTTAGATTTTCATCATCGACTGAAGTGAAATCCACCATCAATGGCTTATATTCGGAGTACAAGTGGCTTTCAAAAGAGATTCTTTAAAATTAGCAAAGTTAAGAAAACGGGCAAATTATAACACCGGAATTTTTAAATCCGGTAAAAATTTACCGGAACCGGAAGGTGAAAAAATGCCGGAACCGGAATTCCGGTTGCAGCCTGGTTTCAAGCCTCGAGAATGCACGCTTTCTGAAAGTTTTGCAGAATGTTCTCTGCAGGAAAGCAGAGCTGGAATGAGGTAACTTACGCATAGAATATTCTAATTAGCCGCTTCGCCACTATACACAAATTGGACAGCTAAACGTCTCATTTAAGTTGTTATTAAAAGTTTGATTTTTGTAATTTTTCGAAAAATTGTATTACAAATATGTAATTACCACAGCTAGTCGATATTATTGTGTGATGCTAATGACAACGTGCAATAGATTACGTGTCACTGCGATGTGTAATGACAACGTGCAATAGATTACGTGTCACTGCGATGTTTGTTCTACAGAAACTGGTAACTAAGACAGTAATATTTTGTAATAACCTCCCATGCATTATAGCTTAGAACAGGCTGCTTTTTGGTGGATTGCAATGGAGCAAGTGTACGCTTTAGACTTATATTTTGGTTAGGCTTAGGCGTACGCTTAGGAGTAGATTTAGCATAAAACCGCACAGTATCCCATGTAAAAGAAAGAAACTAGGTAAAAGTGACCCTATAAGGGACAGATTGTGATATATCGCTTGAAGCATGTAAAAGAGTTTAAACAAGGGTTAGTTAGACCATGGATCAGTAGGTAATGATTATAATATTAAATCCATAACTTATATGAAAATAGTTGTCACCTATATCTTTGACGGCTGTCTTTCAGTGTTAACACGCTTGCGGTCAGTGAAATAAGAAACATATGGGCCCAACGAACTTTCATCTGTTAAGCTATAAATTGACGCTACGGGTTCCCAAGGCGTTCTAAAGTACAACTCTCAACATGTCTTTCGCATAACAGTAAGTTGCTTTTTAAAAGTTATCTCAATTGAGTGCCAGCAGAACATGTTCTTTGAAATATTTAGCAACGTTTGAATTGTATTTTCTTAATGAATAGCTTAAATATGTCAAGGCTCAGAACACAATTTGGAAAAGTTTCTGGACTTCACATCATCAAATTGTCATGGTAAAGATAGCTAAAACAGTCGAGCACGTATGCGTGACATTTTTTATTCGATAATCAATAGACGCAATTTGTAATCTTGCAATATTGAAATATTTACTTATCAAGTTTTAGAAACATAATATTTTAAAACTCAAAAAATATCCTCTTCCAATGAAGAATGCTAGATTAGATCACTTATAAACTGAACATTGTAAAACCCAACAAAGGCTAAAATTAAGCTGATACGTGATGTCCCTTGGGCCCATATGTTTCTTGTTTCGCTGACCGTAAGCGTGTTAACACTGAAAGACAGCCGTCAAAGATAGATGACAACTATTTTCATAGAATTATGGAGCTAATACAAGCATTACCTACTGATCTATGGTCTAACTAACCCTTGTTTAAACTCTTTTACATGCTTCAAGCGAAACATATCACAATCTGTCCCTTCTAGGGGCACTTTTACCTAGTTATAACCTTATTCCTAAGCCTGAGCGTGAGAATAAGTTCGTTGATAAGCCTAAAAATTGTCTAAAGCTTAAGCATACTCTATTCTAGTTCCATAAAAAACGTTCCGCCCCTGATCTTTACATGAGAAATTACAGCGATGATTTGAAACGCAAAGAGGCAACAACTTCGCCATGGCTTTTCCAGAAGAAATTTTACACTAGCTTAGTAAAACAAACATTGCAGTTGAAAATTATATATTTCGTTTGTGTTCTAGGCCCATATTCGCAAATGCATATAGCACCGATTACCAGTTAGTAATAGGTTTTCAAACTGACGAACTGGTGCAATTACAGATCTCGAAATTTGTACAGTAGCAGAGAAAATCGAAAGCAATAAATGTGCTGAATTTCAAACCTCACTATTCCCTGTTATGAAACTTTGAAGTCCTATCACCATCTGGTAATAGGGTCTACACGCATTTGAGAATATGAGCTCTAATGTGTGTAGCAACTGTCACTGTTTGTGATGAGTGTGATAAGTTATGTAATTTTCAAGCCATTATTCTTGGTAGGGGGGCCGCATCCTGTCAGGAGCTTTCTTTTGGTTTCCGCCTAAAAGGTAACTTAAAATCTTTTAGCATACGGATGGCAAACTTTTGTTCGGATTTATAAGGTTAGACACACTACGCTAGTTGGCTCCGAGACCAATTTCAAGTTTCAGAGCAAGGATCAGGATGAGTCTTTTGTCACGTGAGCACGACTTGAGAAAATATCGTGACCGAAAATCTGGACATTATTGTCTTTGACTGTAAAACAAAACTGCAGTTCGAGATCTTTGTGGGGAACTTTGGCCCATGTTACTATAAATGCCGTCCCAATTGCCCGGGACACAAATATACCCGGAGTGTACACTTATGCGCTTTTGTTTACATATGCACAGGCAGATATATTTACGTAGGTATATATAATATATATACATCTGTCCCATCTGTCCAAACTGTCCCATCTGTCCCAACTGTCCCATCTATCCCATCTGTCCCACTGTCTCATCTGTCCCAACTGTCCCGCTGTCCCAATTATATTTTTGAAATGTACTCCTGGTACATTTCTGTCCCGGGATAATGGGACGGCCTTTAAAGTAACATTGGCCGGAACTTTTGTATATATGAAATATTTCAAGGCACTAGGAGTTGAAACTATCGAGCGAGAAACTATACATAATCTTTATATCTAATGTAAATTATGACGCGAGTACTGGTTCCAATTTGGCGGTTCCCTTCTCGGTGCGCCCCTGGCCACTTTTATGTTAATATGAGTTGAGCCCGCAACAAACCATGTGAGTTTTAACGAAGTTTGTGAGTGTCTTTTATTACTTACCTAGTGCATAAGATGCTCACAAGGGTGGGTCGCATGTAAAAAGCAGTTTTCTGATATTTGGAACCACAACCGCAAATATGCGGTATCTGGTAGGTTTTTTCCGGAACCGCATAAGGATGTCGATTTTTGCCGGATATTAAACCGGAACGTGATATCCAGTTGATCCCTGATGTATATACCCTATTGAACGGTTTTTCTTTTATTCATCGTTAATTGTGCTAAGTATATAAGTAGCAACGATCATCCTTATAATTACGCTTTCATTTTAAGGTATACATAGAATTTTCATGATTGAGCTGTAGATTATATTATTCATTTTATTTGGTTTATCGCAAGCTGAGCTAATTATAACAACTTTTGTCTAAATTTTTTACACGCTATGGTGGAATAAAAGTCAAGAGAAATCTCTCAGTTTTGTCTGAATGATCGCAATATGGGAAAGTTGCTTTCGAAAATATTTGGGCACAAGGAAATGCGAATACTCATGCTTGGACTGGATGCGGCGGGAAAAACAAGTTCGCAATATATGTAGTATTTAGAAGCAAAATTGATTAGAAGTTGTTATTGTTGCGTTAACCAGCGCACCGAATCGTTATTTTTCCGTTTTAATGCCAATAAATTTCGCAACATCCACCAAATGACTTTATAAATTGCGAGGTTGAAAAGTTGTGGGCTTTTCGAGACCGACCCTGTCCCCGATCCGGGCCAGCGTCCATAATGCTTTTGTCGATCCTTTGTAGATAGTTGTTGAGCGGGTGACTCCAGCCAGAGCGCAGGTGGGACAAAGTTACATGTGCTGGTCGCTGGAGGACCCATTTCTTTTTGGCGATACATTGCTGATAAACACCGTGATGTTTTCTCTATGTGCCACTTTTGTTGTTTTAGCTGTGCTTTATAAACTCAAGCTTGGTCAGATTGTGACAACAATTCCAACGGTCGGGTTTAATGTTGAAACAGTTACATACAAAAATGTCAAATTTAATGTTTGGGTAAGCGGTTTATTTGATGAAAGAATGCAATTGAGAATTATTGCCAGCTGGCAGCTATTATGCAGAATAACTAATTGGTTGCGCGAAGCTCAGAGTTTCGCGAAGCTATTTATGTTTTGTCTCGAGGGTCGAAAGATGAATGTCCGTCCGACGAAAATCTCACAACCGCGCTGGACTGATTTTGATAAACATATTTTCTTTCAAAGCTGATTATCCAGCAGCGTTAAGTCTTGTTGTTGTGAGTGCCAGGCGCGTCGAGCGTTAGCTCATAGGCGGCCGACGTCCGCAGGTAGACTCTGCAGGACGCCGACTTCACGTTGGAATTGCACGGCTTTTTCTGGGGCGTCGAACAGATGTTGGATTGGGTCTTCCGTTCCAACATGTAAATTAATAGGTAGCCGCTAATTAGCATTAGCTTCATTGGTTAAGCCTAAATTAGCGTTTGAATTATTTCACTGCTGATTAGGGTTACAAGCAATTTGATTTCAGTTTTCAGTACTAAACGGGTTTTGAGTGCGAAATATAAATGAATTGTTTGTAAACCTTCAAAACTGTTAAATCAATAAGCTGTCAACTAACTATCAGAGAGCCACCAGATTCCAAAAAAATGCCGCAGCCCTATAATTTAATGTCCCGCTGAAGCCGAAGCCGGATAATTAGTCTAAATCTAATACTAAATTATCTACAGAATCCAAAGTGTTTACGTGCCAAAGTTTAACATCTCACACCGATGAATTTTCTAACAGTTTAACAATGGCTCTTTTCCCTATTCTATGTTTTTGTAGCCTTGCGTTCAGTTGCATTATTATTTTGTTTATCCATGGTACTTTTAAAGGCATCCAGTTTTCTCGAGTTATTATAAAATTGAGGAGGCTACGATTAAAATTACTATTTTTGCATAGGCTTAGGTTTAGATATACTTATTTTTACGCCGAAGTTTAGATATACTTATTTTTACGCCGAAGTTTAGACTTAGGGTAAGGAATAGGAATATGCTGAGATATGTGCTGTTACGAACGCCCCTAAAATCAGGTTTTCCAGCGTTATTATAACTCAACAAAAATTGTAAACGTAAGTGGGCACATGCAAACATTTTCACTACATATATGATAGAAAAATTATGCAAAGGTAAGGCAATCAATTCCATGGTAGTTGACATAAATATAAATACGAAATGATGGTTTTAATTTTTCGAAGTTTTTAAAAAACATCCGGCAAGTTAAAATACAGGAGATGGATGTCGATTTTTGCCGGAGACGGATATCCGTACGCACCATTCTAGCGAGTAACTAATTATTTACCATACTAGCTTAATTGGTGATGGTCAATAGGGTTACATTTATGCTATTTTATTTCAGTAGTAAATGGATTTGAAATGCGATGTATCTGAACAGATGGTTTAACAACTTTCAAAACGCATAAATAAATAGAGAACTACTACAAATTTGGCATATCAGCTATGCCAAATACTACAGTTGAGCTAGAAATATATCATTTAGGTTTTCGGGCGTCAGAAATTTAATTATAGCGTTTTTTCAAATTACTTAACTGCTCCATAATTAGTGTTTAGGTATGCGAGCTGTGGCAGTGAAGCTTTTGTATTATACCCATGTGTTTACTGTATATTTGCAATTAATGTCGTAGACAATAGATGTGTACTTCCACTACGAGTGGTAATATATACCATTACCATTATTATGCAGCCATCATCCCTACCGGAAAATAGTTCCTGAATGAGCCCCTGATTCTTCCATGTTTTGAATACCACTACGCGGTGCTGCAAATAGCGGTATCTGTACATTTTGCAATTTACCTGTAATTAAACAGTCACGGTTTTGTTTTATTAAAGTATCTGTTTAAAACATAAAGTGTAAGCAGTTTGATAAGTTTAGTTAGCGTGTCAAGTATATTGTATCGAATTTACTAATAAAGTAAATCAAATTAGTTTGTCCAAATCTTTCACAAACTATATATACGTTCAAGTTTGTCTCTTTAGGATGTTGGCGGACAAGACAAAATACGTCCTTTGTGGCGTCATTACTACACGGGAACTCAGGCGCTTATTTTTGTTGTGGATTGTGCGGACCGTGACCGGATTGATGAAGCGCGCCAAGAGCTTCACAGGATTATTAACGATCGAGAGATGCGTGAAGCTATTATATTAATTTTTGCAAACAAACAAGATCTACCTGATGGCAAGTTGTTTTATACTGGGGCTTTCGTGGTTTGTGGGCCAGTGCAGCTTACCTGAATCAGACTTTTCTGTTGTTGTACTATGCATGAGAGCTTTATTGCTCAGCTGAATAAACTCAAAACGGCAAATTTTGCTGCCATGCCGAGAATCATAGGTTTAACAACTGATGAGCTATACCTAAAATATGTAGGTTTGTCCGTTGGCTCTATATTAGGCGCGTGTTCATTCGTTCCTGAGACTTTAGTTTTTTCAGCAATGAAACCACATGAACTTCAAGAAAGGTTGGGGCTGACACGGATTCGTGACCGAAATTGGTACGTTCAGCCGTGTTGCGCAACTTCCGGTGATGGACTTTATGAAGGCCTTACGTGGTTAACATCGAACTGCAAATCATGATCGCGTCTGTTGTTGTATCGCAACTTGCGTGTTGCATTAGATTCCATTTAGTGGTCAAATAATTATCGGTGACCTTGAGTCTGTTTCTTTTCTCTCTGGACTTCAGTTGGAAATTGTAGCGAGTGATGAAGAATGAAACTTTGATATGGTTTTCGTACCCAGCTGCTGATTTACTGACGACGTGATTTGGATAAAAAATATCGTTCTTTATATTAATTCTTGTGTATGGGTAACGAAAGATTTTCGCGCGGTATGCAAAACTTAGGACTTTTGTAGAAGTGTTCTTATATATTATTGTATTACTGATTCATAGAAACCATTAAAATATTTCATTGTAAAGAGACACGTCCTCGCATCGCTTGATAGAAACCAATACGCAGATTCATCGAATTTTATCAATGAATGTGTAATAAAATGTGTTGCTTCCTATACATTTGGTTCCTTTAGATCTGTAACATGTAGTCAAAGCAGGGTTTAACCGGGTATCCATTTCCGGTAAAAATTGGTGTCCGTTTCTATTATAGAAATACCGAAAATTTTGTTAATTTTTTATACTCAAAAATATTTTTGCATGCCTGTATGCTGTTGGCAGAAAATTAAAACATCGTTGAAACTTTTATACTTGTCTTCATTATCCGTTTTTCGTTTCCGTTATTTTGATCGCTATCCGTTTCCGTTATTTTTACCATCCGTTTACACCCTGAGCTAAAGTTACAGCATTCCTGCTTATGTAAGCTGCAAAGTATGTGTTTTGATTGCAGACCTCCGTTCACTATATTTCTTACATATTCTTGAACGCTGAGCCTTTTGCTCTCTTTGTCAGACACAACATTTTGTTGCAATAATTAATATTGTGCAAATTCTAATAATGGAGATAAGGAAACTAACAACGTCATATTTTGTGATGTTTATTCGAGAAATTTTTCGCTTGGTGTGCATTATTTTAGGTTCTTTTCGTTTCTTACCGCGGAATGTTTTTATTTATTCAAACATTGCCACCAGTTGCTGTACATGTGGACATTAGTATTGTTCTATATTTCGTTGCAATATTTGTTTAAGAACTTTTATAAATTAAAAATCATAAACTCTGTTATGTGCTTTTGGTTCCAAGGAGATTATTGACCTCAGTCTGTGCTGGATTTTTATAAAATGATTTTTGCAAAACATTTGGGTTTTAAACATTATTTTATTGGGCTATTTAAAATTCCAATGAAAAATTACAAGACGTCATTTAAGGCGTGGTTTGTTTATGCAAGTAAATCTCAGGGTAGTAACAGCCAAGTGCATTTAATATTCTATGTGCTGTCTTATCAGCAATGATGACGCCCGAAATATTTCCGCCTATAATCATTAGAGCATGTCTGTCGTCGGAGTTTTTTCAATATGTTGTTAGTGTATGTAATGCATTATTGTATTCTTCGCAAATGTCCTCCCCTAACAAAACCCACAAAAACAAAAAAAACAAAACACACAAATTAAAAAACAAATACATATTAAGAATCCCAACATTTCCCACACCACAAAAATTCAAAAACACACAAAAATACTTTATTTTCATTATTAGACTACACAATTAGATTATTGCAACATATGTTGTGCGAAGAGGCAAAAGGCTCGTCAAGAAGGTGTAAGAAATATGAGGAAAGAAGGTCTGCAATCAAAACAATACTTTGCAGCTTCATAAGCAGGAATGCTGTAACTTTAGCTCAGGGTGTAAACGGATGGTAACGGAAACGGATAGCGATCTAACGGAACAAAACGAGTGGGCAAGATAAAAGTTTCAACGATGTTTTAATTTTCTGCCCGCTACCATCAAATATTTTTAAAATATTTTTTTTGTATAAAAAATGTAGACATTTTTGTTTCTATAGACGACCCATTTTTACCGGGAAATACGTTGATTACCCTACTTTGACTACATGTTACAGATCTAAAGGGAACCAAATGTATAGGAAGCAACACATTTTATTACACATTCATTGATAAAATTCGATGAATCTGCGTATTGGTTTCTATCAAGCGATGCGAGGACGTGTCTCTTTACAATGAAATATTTTAATGGTTTCTATGAATCAGTAATACAATAATATATAAGAACACTTCTACAAAAGTCCTAAGTTTTGCATACCGCGCGAAAATCTTTCGTTACCCATACACAAGAATTAATATAAAGAACGATATTTTTTATCCAAATCACGTCGTCAGTAAATCAGCAGCTGGGTACGAAAACCATATCAAAGTTTCATTCTTCATCACTCGCTACAATTTCCAACTGAAGTCCAGAGAGAAAAGAAACAGACTCAAGGTCACCGATAATTATTTGACCACTAATGGAATCTAATGCAACACGCAAGTTGCGATACAACAACAGACGCGATCATGATTTGCAGTTCGATGTTAACCACGTAAGGCCTTCATAAAGTCCATCACCGGAAGTTGCGCAACACGGCTGAACGTACCAATTTCGGTCACGAATCCGTGTCAGCCCCAACCTTTCTTGAAGTTCATGTGGTTTCATTGCTGAAAAAACTAAAGTCTCAGGAACGAATGAACACGCGCCTAATATAGAGCCAACGGACAAACCTACATATTTTAGGTATAGCTCATCAGTTGTTAAACCTATGATTCTCGGCATGGCAGCAAAATTTGCCGTTTTGAGTTTATTCAGCTGAGCAATAAAGCTCTCATGCATAGTACAACAACAGAAAAGTCTGATTCAGGTAAGCTGCACTGGCCCACAAACCACGAAAGCCCCAGTATAAAACAACTTGCCATCAGGTAGATCTTGTTTGTTTGCAAAAATTAATATAATAGCTTCACGCATCTCTCGATCGTTAATAATCCTGTGAAGCTCTTGGCGCGCTTCATCAATCCGGTCACGGTCCGCACAATCCACAACAAAAATAAGCGCCTGAGTTCCCGTGTAGTAATGACGCCACAAAGGACGTATTTTGTCTTGTCCGCCAACATCCTAAAGAGACAAACTTGAACGTATATATAGTTTGTGAAAGATTTGGACAAACTAATTTGATTTACTTTATTAGTAAATTCGATACAATATACTTGACACGCTAACTAAACTTATCAAACTGCTTACACTTTATGTTTTAAACAGATACTTTAATAAAACAAAACCGTGACTGTTTAATTACAGGTAAATTGCAAAATGTACAGATACCGCTATTTGCAGCACCGCGTAGTGGTATTCAAAACATGGAAGAATCAGGGGCTCATTCAGGAACTATTTTCCGGTAGGGATGATGGCTGCATAATAATGGTAATGGTATATATTACCACTCGTAGTGGAAGTACACATCTATTGTCTACGACATTAATTGCAAATATACAGTAAACACATGGGTATAATACAAAAGCTTCACTGCCACAGCTCGCATACCTAAACACTAATTATGGAGCAGTTAAGTAATTTGAAAAAACGCTATAATTAAATTTCTGACGCCCGAAAACCTAAATGATATATTTCTAGCTCAACTGTAGTATTTGGCATAGCTGATATGCCAAATTGTAGTAGTTCTCTATTTATTTATGTGTTTTGAAAGTTGTTAAACCATCTGTTCAGATACATCGCATTTCAAATCCATTTACTACTGAAATAAAATAGCATAAATGTAACCCTATTGACCATCACCAATTAAGCTAGTATGGTAAATAATTAGTTACTCGCTAGAATGGTGCGTACGGATATCCGTCTCCGGCAAAAATCGACATCCATCTCCTGTATTTTAACTTGCCGGATGTTTTTTAAAAACTTCGAAAAATTAAAACCATCATTTCGTATTTATATTTATGTCAACTACCATGGAATTGATTGCCTTACCTTTGCATAATTTTTCTATCATATATGTAGTGAAAATGTTTGCATGTGCCCACTTACGTTTACAATTTTTGTTGAGTTATAATAACGCTGGAAAACCTGATTTTAGGGGCGTTCGTAACAGCACATATCTCAGCATATTCCTATTCCTTACCCTAAGTCTAAACTTCGGCGTAAAAATAAGTATATCTAAACTTCGGCGTAAAAATAAGTATATCTAAACCTAAGCCTATGCAAAAATAGTAATTTTAATCGTAGCCTCCTCAATTTTATAATAACTCGAGAAAACTGGATGCCTTTAAAAGTACCATGGATAAACAAAATAATAATGCAACTGAACGCAAGGCTACAAAAACATAGAATAGGGAAAAGAGCCATTGTTAAACTGTTAGAAAATTCATCGGTGTGAGATGTTAAACTTTGGCACGTAAACACTTTGGATTCTGTAGATAATTTAGTATTAGATTTAGACTAATTATCCGGCTTCGGCTTCAGCGGGACATTAAATTATAGGGCTGCGGCATTTTTTTGGAATCTGGTGGCTCTCTGATAGTTAGTTGACAGCTTATTGATTTAACAGTTTTGAAGGTTTACAAACAATTCATTTATATTTCGCACTCAAAACCCGTTTAGTACTGAAAACTGAAATCAAATTGCTTGTAACCCTAATTAGCAGTGAAATAATTCAAACGCTAATTTAGGCTTAACCAATGAAGCTAATGCTAATTAGCGGCTACCTATTAATTTACATGTTGGAACGGAAGACCCAATCCAACATCTGTTCGACGCCCAAGAAAAAGCCGTGCAATTCCAACGTGAAGTCGGCGTCCTGCAGAGTCTACCTGCGGACGTCGGCCGCCTATGAGCTAACGCTCGACGCGCGCTGGCACTCACAACAACAAGACTTAACGCTGCTGGATAATCAGCTTTGAAAGAAAATATGTTTATCAAAATAGTCCAGCGCGGTTGTGAGATTTTCGTCGGACGGACATTCATCTTTCGACCCTCGAGACAAAACATAAATAGCTTCGCGAAACTCTGAGCTTCGCGCAACCAATTAGTTATTCTGCATAATAGCTGCCAGCTGGCAATAATTCTCAATTGCATTCTTTCATCAAATAAACCGCTTACCCAAACATTAAATTTGACATTTTTGTATGTAACTGTTTCAACATTAAACCCGACCGTTGGAATTGTTGTCACAATCTGACCAAGCTTGAGTTTATAAAGCACAGCTAAAACAACAAAAGTGGCACATAGAGAAAACATCACGGTGTTTATCAGCAATGTATCGCCAAAAAGAAATGGGTCCTCCAGCGACCAGCACATGTAACTTTGTCCCACCTGCGCTCTGGCTGGAGTCACCCGCTCAACAACTATCTACAAAGGATCGACAAAAGCATTATGGA